>JAIPRM010006074.1:0-19365 GCA_025469315.1 Stegophylla sp. TES_Ste_2020 | reverse complement strand
GATTTTTAAAGTATATACGTGCGTATACCCACGTATCTGTTGTCGTTTTGTAGGGTATACGCTAAATCAGTAAACTGGTGCCAGGGTATACGTCGTATACCCGCGTATACCCTCCAAAACACCACTGACTATGTCTATAGAGCGCTGACTAAAGCATAGTGAATATTTTGTGCTAACAAATTCGAATTTTAAGAAAAGTGTGTACTTCGCTCGTTGGGGTGTTCTTCGCACATCGGGTGGGATTCTCTTGACGGGTGTATTGAATTTTAAAAAAACGATAAATCATTTCTTCGATAAAACGATTTGAATGAAGAAGTTAATAATATAAAAAAAAATTCAAAAAATCCTGATAACTGGGTTAGTTTCTAGAATCGAACCCCAGAACTGTTGCGTTATAATGGTATCGTCGTTCCACACTAACATATTAAAGATTCCATTGAATTAGTACTTTACTTAGTAGGTATTTAGTATAATAATCAAAAATATTAAATTTTCAAAATAGAATAAAATAATTAGAAAAATATTGATACACGTAGATTTTATTTCACACCATCGTATTCAGCGTTGAAAATTTTATTAGATGGCGAAAAACATTATCTACTAACCATTTGGGTGTTAATTACAAATATAAGAATTTGTCCGCACTTTTTCCGATTTTTTTTTTAATCAAACCCTTGTAAAATGTTTAATTATTCGTCCGTAAGAAATTTTATTGCACTAAAATATTCGCAATGACATTCTCAATCAAGGCACCAAAATGGAAAACAATCAGTTAGGCCAATTTTCTTTCATGTACGTTTAAGTGCGTAATTTTCGGTAAAACTAACGAATTTCGTCGAAATTCTAACTTCAAACGGGTATTAAAAAAAAAGTTGACTAACGATTTTTTAGATTTTTTCATGTCAATTAGATATATATGTCAGTAAGATCATATTAAATTTTCAATTCTTAATATCAAAAATTTCATTACATAAAAACTTAAAAAAAAATGAGAAATTTCCGAAATTTTCAAAATGCTGTACTTAACTCAAAATTGAAGTTTTTATGAAATGATCTAGTGACTCATGGTTAAGTAGTGATAACGTAGAGTGACAGTATAGAGAAGTTACTCTATGAACTATGGTTCACAATTATCGGCGCGGAACCCAGTGGTCTTACGATAGTCTGCCTGCATTGCTATAATCACCTTATCAACATCGTGGCTGCTGTGCATGGAGTAACTCTATGATCATGATTCACGTCCTATACTGTTAGTAGTGGGATAGAGTGTAGTTGTGTAGTGGTACGGTGGTAGTGTAGCCAATTTCAGCGCTCTTCACGACGGAGGTTGTGAGTTTATGACATGATGTGATAATAATCACCGCCGCTACCCCTCCGCCTGCCAGTAAACATTAAACTGTAATACTCATATTTACCACCGTCCATTTTTTTTTCGTTATTATCTTCTCTATTGTTAGTTTTCCCATATCCCATTATTTTTCCTTGCACTTGTTCGCTTGCCTTACTTTTTTCTATGTCCGACGTGACTTGACGCTTACGATATTTCCGGCAATCTTTTTCCTTACCTTCCCCAGTACCATTTGGCACACAGTTTCTAGTATAATATTTGACTAGGTAATAGTAATATTACCGTGTCAACGTGGTTCGCATCCTCACCACTGTATTATTCGAGATCCGGAAAAATCTGTATACCGCCATCGCGTGTCGTCTTTGTGCACGCTTTACCGGCCGCGGACCCTCCGAACACGTCCGGCGTGTCGTCGGCGGACGACCTGCAAAAATGACGTCCAATAGTACCGGTGATCAGCAAAAGAATGATCCGATGAAACAAACCATGTTGATCATTGAGCATAAAATTAGAAATCTGGAAAAACGGAAGGTAAATGTTTTTGTGAATTAAATACTATCTAATTCTCTTGTCACCGTGTTTCAATGTCGTCGCTTAACATTTAGGTACCACAGATAAGTAAGATTAGCATAACTAGGAAAACAATGTTAGTGAGGGTCTAACATTTATTATTTTTTTTGATTTAGCCCACCCTGAAGGCTAAAATTCTTATGCAGGGATAACCTCCCCCTCAAATCTCATCTATTTCTCTTAACTATGTGGTGCTTGCACCCGACTATACTCAAGTTTTACTTTATTTCGGTCTATTGAAACAATTATACATTTTGTAATTTCTGTTATTACCTATTGTTCTCGTTACTTACATGTTATATAATCGAGAATTTAATTTTCTTGTGATCATTTGTTAAGTTCAGCTACTTGCCTATTTAACTCTTGGCGTGTTCAAAAAACGTTGAGTATCTACCTAATTAGGTGGTCTTTATTTGATATTAGAGGGACTGGGATGATGAGCCGACGGACGTTTACCCGACTGCCGTTGAGCTGACAGTCAATGAACTGACTACTGATAATCAACTTGTCTTGAGAGGAAATATGTTTGTATAGGTAGGTAATTAGTTTTTTGCTAATACTATTAAATCATTATTTTTGAGCTTGGGTTTGTGGGTATAAAACTAATAAAGGGAGCAATAGTATCAAATTTTTAATGTACCTATCTAATATTACCCTATCTTAATCAAAAAAATTATTATTTGAAATGAAAAATATCAAACACATAAAATATTATTTCTATTATCATTGCATGTGATTTACTAATTTTTAATGTTCATTAAATTGAATTAGAGATGTGTGTATCGTCATAAGAAAAAATTAATAAGAAGGATTATTTATAAAATACCAAATTTTAATTGTGTGTCGGCCTATATACAGTCCGTTCAATGTTCTTTAGCCCGATGTTCTGTCTTTTCACTGGTTGTCGGCCGAATGTTGTGATCCCTTGATTAGGTAGGTACATATTTTTTAGTAAAAAAATGGTTGGGGTACAGCATTGTAATTAGGCTATGTAGTTACATAATAAATAATAATGATAATTGATTATCAACAAAATTAGGATTATAGTAGACACTAGATACTAGTAAATAAATTATTAAAATAGATTTGTTGAGTTTTTTTATTTTAATGCTCCGACATGTGTTTATTTACCAGCTTACAACTTTGTATTTTTAATTTTTTTTTTTATTTTAGCTTAAATTGGAAGGGTACTTACAACAACAGCGTGAAGGTATACAGTTGAGTGGTGATCAATTGATAGCCGCATCCAAATTCAATGAAGTGGTTAGTACATTAGATTTTGCAAGAAATCTGAAAAAACAGTTGAATTCTGTTTTAACTACAACTAAACAAAAGAAACAAGTCACAGATATAGAAAAACTTCCTATTAAAATTGATAGTAAAATCAAAGAAGTTTTAATTTTTCAGGTAAATTGTTTAGAATTTAAATATATTAATTAAATTAACAAATTACGATTGAATTAGTTAGTCTGAAGGATATAACATGCCATGTATTATCTGGGTTTAATTGTTGAGCTTTTATTTAATTTAGACAATAACTATAGTAGGCAGTACATTTTAAACTCATTGTATAGTTGCATAGGCGTGCGCAGACTGTGTCCACAGGAGGGGCCCATATTAAAAAGAATTGAACCAAAGATTCTTATACTAATATCTACTTGTATAATTAAATATTTAATTTTAAATTCTGAAAGAAGTGAAGAAGTTTATGATTTTACAATGATGTTTATTTTTTTTCTCTTTCTGTAAAGACTTTTTCCTCGACTTTTTCTTGTAGAAATATTTATCTAAAATTTTTTCGATCAGTATCTCTGTAGAACCCAAATCACATACCCAGATAGTACTTAAAAGAGGTTATTTTTCAAATTTCTCAATATTTTTTTTAAAAATGAGAAAAATCTGTCAAAAAATTGACAAAAAACTGCAAAATATGTAATTATCGGAATTTCCGTAAAATTGAAAATCACTTTTTAACATAACTTCAAAAATAATGCAGCTAGGAACATAAAACTTCACCAACTACTAAAAATAGTCACAAGAATATTTCATAAAAATTTTAAAATAATTTGATCAATTTTGAGTTAAGTACAGCATTTTGAAAATTTTATATATTATAATAATATTTTATATTATTAATTTCTTTTGTTTAAAATCGTCTTATTGAAGATACAATTTATTATAGCATTTATAATATTTATAACATTAGGCATTTATTATAGAAAAAGCTAGAGGCCGCACGCATATTGGAAATTTAATTACAACTAGTTTATTGCACTTATAATTTATTAAACTACTTATCTATTCTTTTAAAACATATTCTTAGGTATTGTCAATGGAAAATATACTGAAAAACAACTGTATTTCTACTATATAGGTCATTTATACAGAGTAGGTAACTATATATTTTTATTAAATTTTTTTCAACGAATGGTTATACCTAAATTTGTTATGTAAAATTTAATTTAAGTAATGTACATAGGTAATTCTTATTTTATATATTTTTGGTCATTATTCATTGATGCTTTTCATTATTATTTTATAATTAGGTATTGAACTATTATATCATTATTTAATTATGTTAAAGTTGTAATTATATGTTATATGTTATTAATTATTGAATTTGTATATCTTATATTTAAATTACAACTTGTATTTTAATTATCTTTGTGAAAATAAGTGCATTATTATTACTAAGATTATTACCTAGGTATATTGTGTCTAAATTAATGCATTCTTCGGTTAATTTGTTTTAATACTAAAGTAAGCATGTTTAATTTGTCCTAGAAAAACATCATCAGTCATTAGTCGTTAAAATTAATATTTTTTTTTTTATAAATTAATTAAAATTAATTATATGGTCCCATTTAAGTTCATTACTTTTTGTTTACATTAAATACATACTATGTGTGTATATATACGTATTATGTAGGTGTATAGAACTGTTCTTGGCTGCAGGTATTGTGTGAGGGTATTCTGAAGGAGATATCAGAGAGTATATCAGGTATGTCTAGTAAAACATTGTGTAAGGCTATGATAAAGTTTTGGTCAGCAAGGGAACGGCGAGAGTGAAGTGATGGAAGATTTAAGACTTCTCGTAAATAAGTATAATCATGACATGAATCAGGTAATTTAAGAACAAAAGTAGCATATGCTAGGAATTTATTCTGTACATGCTTTAGTTTTAGTTGGTCTTTAGCTAGATATGGGGGTGCCAGATGATTACCCCATATTCGAGCAGAGATCGAACTAAAGAGATGTATAAGGATCGTGGACAGTAAGCAGAGGAGAAATGTTTAGTGTTATGTTTTATAAAACCGACGATTTTTAGAGCTCTACCCACAGTTTTCTCAATAGCGATTAAAACAAAGTGTGGATATAATGTTTACAAATTTACAAATTACTGTCAAATTTTTTAGATTCTAAACGGAGTGAAGAAGCTTATAATTTTACACTGATGTTTATTTTTTTTATTTTTCTGTGAACACATAAATTTTAAAGCGAAAATAATAATATAAAATATAAATATTAAGTAATTTAATTAATTTAAGTAGGTATATTTAAAATTAATTTTTTTAACAAAATGAACAATAACATTTCTCACTATTTCATCATTATTGAATCCCCCTTGTGCAGTATCTTTCTGTTTCTTCCTATTCCTCACTAAGGGAATTCCCCACTGGTTGGAAACCACTGATTTAGATTATTGTGTTGTCATAGTTAAATAACGTCGAATTTGGTTTAGTTGTATGAAGATTATCCCCCGTACACACAAAATAAACTTAAATGTCTAATTCCCGTCAAAATCGATTTAACTATTTTGAAAATTTAACTTTTTGTTTTTTATTTATATAGAGGTTCTTTTTAGAGTCACTTTTTAGACCATTATTGTTGTTATCATAGTTACTAAATTCAACAAATTATATAAACATAAAAACTACTTTATGCTTTTTCAACCCTTTAAAACAAAGCAAATTTTGGAAAATTCTTTGTTAGTGCACCCCTACATAGTAGTACGAACCTACCTAGGAAAAAATCCTAATAAAGTTAATATTTTTCTCTTTTAACGCCTTCCTGAAAAATTTGACCATGATATAACGTTTTTAAATTTTTACTTCTTTAATCTCAGCAGCGGTTGAATTTTGGGTAATTGGTGATTATTTCATATAACAGAATATGTATGCTAAGTTTTCTAAAAATCTGACCAAGAAATAACGTATTTTACTTTTACCCTTTTATCCCCCTCTTAGCGATTGAATTTTATAAAAATTTTTCTTATTGGGTCTCTACATCATTAAACAAAACTATTGATTAAATTTTATATTTATAGCATCAGTGGTTCCGGCTAGATGATTTTATTCAATTTAAATCCGTTAGGGGTTGAATTTTAAAAATTCCTTACTTAGTGAATCCCTACATAGTGTTATGAAGATATCCTGAAAATTTAAAATAATCTGTACTTCAGTTTTGATCATGCGATGATTCTCAGTCAGAACAAATCTGCTGATATTATAGTAACTATCTTTTACCTCTTTTAACTTGTTTTAGGGACTGAATAGTGGAAAATAAAGTTATAGATATTTCATTATATGTGTTACAGAGTATATATGCAAAATAAAAAAAAATCTGATTAGGTGTTCCATTTTTACTCCTTTTAATCCCCTTACTAGTTGAATTTTGTAAAACCCGTTCTTAATTTATATCTCCTACCTATATATTTCATATACCTCTATTAAATTTCTGCTTCATGGGTCAAGTAGTTTTTGTGATTTTGTGTATAAAAGAAAACGTCACTCTTTTTTATATATAATGATTTAAAATTTTGGTATTTTACTCAAAAAGGTTTGATAGTTTTCACTCTTTGTATATACTAGGTATACATCAATCTTTAGTATAGATATATGTCCATTATCAATCTCAATTTAAACTTACAGAGATTTCATTATTTTAAAATTCAATAGTGAGTATTTAGAATAAGTGTTTCTACTTTGACTAATCAGTTTTATCATCATAGTAATATTAATAATTTTGATTAATTGTCGACTAACTTAATTTATACTATTCAATGCTACTGTATGAGTTTTTCTAGTTTTAATTTGATAGTGTTAATTTATGGGTTTATAGAGGTATTGAGATAAGTACTGGAATTTTTTTCAGAGAGGTCCTTGTCGACATCAATTAATATTTTGCTTTTCAATGAGTAAATGATTTCAAAACCTTGACGTCTTTAACAAAGTAATGAGCATTTATGTATTGTTAGAATTGAGAATTACTGAGGCTCTTTCAACAAAATTATTAAATTGATATGAACCAATAAAAATTACCTATGTTGAATTTTCATATTAAACCACCAGTTTATTCATTTCCAATTTTATATCAATTTTATAACTACCTATTAATATCTTATGATATATTTAATATTTTAAAAGACCTGTTAATTATTTTAGATGATAATACCAAAGTATTGTCTTAATCAATAAAATAACTAATTTTATTTACTACTTGTTGCTTTATTTTATTTATTTATTTGTTTACTTTAATAATTTATAATAGATAATTCCTATAAATGTGTACATTGCTTGGTCAGTTTGGCCATGCCTGACTGTGAACTACAAATACAAACAATAATAATTTATTTTGAAATATTTTTATTAAATTTATTATTACTAATAATTATTAAATGATTATAATATCATATTACTATATATTTATTATAAAATGAATATGTATATAAATAAACATGAATGAATTTATTGTAGGTACATTATATACTGGAATGATACTTAGAATTGCAAAATCTATCTGATTTTTTATACTTGCATTTATTTGTTTTGCAAAGTTGCAAAAAATGAGTACAGATCGATGAGGTATTGAATAATTCAATTTCATTGCGAGAAGTACCCTTGTCTTCTCTTATTCAGGATAGGATTTGATTGATATATTTGTATGCAACTTTGCCAAATAAATAAATGCAAGTTTAAAAAAGTAGATATACTTAATAATTCTAAATTCCCATTATAATAATAAATTAATTCATAAATATATTTATATAACATAACAAAAGTTAAAAAAATTAAATATAATTGTTTTAAAATATTCAGATTGTAATACAATTACAATCAATTATTAGTATAAATACATTTAGTAAAAAATATTTTAAAAGTAATTATTATTTTGTTTGTATTCACAGTTTACATAACTTAGGCAGGGCTAAATTGTATTCCATATAGGCCTTAACATAGATATTTGTTAATATTTGTTGTGTAGTATTATTTCAAGTAATATCATTTAAGTTTGATACTTTAATACATTCTAAAAATAAAATATTTGCTGGTCATTGCATAATCTAAATAATATTTACAAACATTAGTATTTTGGTTATAAGTAATTATTTATTTTTTATTTTTTAGAATATATTAGAAAATATTAAAGATGAAACTGTTAGAAATGATTTACTAACTGGTAATAATAGTGCGGTAAATTTGACTGATGACGAGGTCTCAAAATTGTTTCAATTTTCTAAAATGGTTACACCTAAACGTAGGATAGAAGAAGGAAAAGCACTTTTTGAGGTAACTTATATTTATAAGTCTTTAATTTATAATAATTTAAAATAAACTAATAGATGTTAGTGAATAAGAATATAATTGTGATTAAATTGTGTTGTTTGCTAATTTTGAGCTATGCACATTAAATAAAATTATAATAAATTATTTCAATATGTTAAAACTCAAAACATTATTTTTAATTTATTATTTTTTTTGACTTTTATTAGTATTGATAAATAAATCTGTATATGTTGATATCTAAAATATGGTGATTTTTAATTTTATTAATTACTCCATATTGTATTATCATATATAATTATCAAATTAATTAAAGAATAAAATGTAATATTCGTCTATTTTATTAATATTTAATTGTTTGTTTTATTTTAAATAATTAAACTATAGGATCAACTTAAGACTGTTTCCAAGCATTATATGAAACTTATAGATGGTATGCCAAATATTGTTGTTGGTACAAGCTATGCACATCTAAGAGAATGTTTGTTAAAAATTGAAAAAAGTGGTTATCTGGACTACATCATAAAAAATATAGATAAAGAAGTTAGTATTATTTATTATGTTTAAATATAAAAATATGATATATTTTATTTAAATTATTATTTTGTTTTATTTTTCTTATTCATCTTTTTTCTTTATAGGTAAAGACATTTAATGAAGTAAATAATTTAGAAACTTTACCTCAGATTGTTCCCCAACCAGAAGTTTCTTCAAATGATAATGCTTCTGAAAATATGCCAGGTAAATCAACTTTTATTAAAAGGATGTCTCAATCGTATTTGCTTTTTCTCTATCTATGTAATGTGCAAAATAGCATACTGCCGTAGACTTCATACCAGGGGTGGCAAACTTGACCTTGGTCTAAAGCTAACATTTTGATGTCAAGGATATTTAAACTATTCTGGTGCCTCAAAAAAATGTATTCACATTTTGGATATAATAATAAGAAAATAAAAGTTCATTAAATATTTTTAGGTGTGCCACTAAAATTCAGTATACATGCCATAGGTTCACTGTCCTTGTTATTTACTATTGGTCTAAAAACATCAATCTCTAACTATTAGTAACTTCTTCATTTTGTCTATTATAAAAGCTATTACTGTTCTACTCTTTGTACTTATTTTTTATTCCTCTAGTCACTCCACTCATTTGCTTTAACATTATCTCTACAACATTTATTTTATGTTCCATTTTTCTAATTATTGCCCAACATTGAATCATATATGATTGCCAATTTAACCACTGTCTTACTAAATTTCACTTTAAGCGTGATTAGAAATCTCTTGCCGCACAAAATTCCTGTCGCTTCTCTCTACTTCATCCATTCACACTTATCCTGTAAATCATATCCTCAAAGCCACCCATTTTCTGTAATATAGAAAAAAAATTCATTTAATTCACTTCATTATCATTCATTTTTATTACTTGTCTATCTATTCACTATGTGCCCTTACTCCTAGATCAAAATCAAATTCCATATACACATGTACAATTTTAATTCTACTTATTTTTAATTGTTTACTCTCTAATGCTACTCTCTATTCTTCTAGACTAGTTTCAATTTTTTTCTGACTCCCCAACCAAAACTATATCATCAGCAAACAACATATACCCAGGTACCTCACCCTGTATATTTTTCCTATTTCATTTATTACTGATGAAAACAGGTAAGGACTCAAAGCCAAACCCTGTCACACTTCTACTTTGACTTCAAAATCCTTAGTTTCTTCACATATGCTTTTTTATCTTATACTTTCTCCTTTATTGCCTGTATTTATATTTGTTTAATAAGAGACCAGTGTTATGTTATTATTATAAGTACACTCATGTTCAATGGTATATGATATAAAAATAAAAATGAAAAATACAAAGTTATAAGTACCAGTAGGTGTGAACACCCTAAATAACCAATATGGGTGCAACTATGAGGGGACCCTAGTTCCCTCAAATCCACTCAAAGCCCCCTCAAATTTTTGTAAACTGCATAATGTTAATGTCATTTAGGGGGGCAGGGTGAGTACTGTGTATTTGGGAAACATAACACTGGATAATTTGTAATTTTTAACATGTCTATAAACATAATAAAATTATAATGTGACAAATTACAAAATAATGATACAATGTGACACAATTTCCTCGGTAAAGACAGCTGGAGCCTCGCCATTACACATTTTACATATTTTTATCAACGGCATAATAATTATTATAACTTTATATGTTGGCCAATAGCACATTTATAAAAATAGGATTTCTAAAGTAGACTCTGTCAAATTACATGTGTGAAATATAAATGATACAGTCTATAATAAATATGAATATGGTTATAATATAATATTATAATAATAGTCCCAGTAATATCAAATAAGTCATTATTATAGTCTGAAGGCACCAAAACGAGATAATAATATTCTGTGATTCTAAATTTGACGTATCGATACTTTCGTGTTAGATGTAGACTGCAAAGCACGATTGTCTATAGTTGTGCGGGAGTCTATAGTGGTGGTAGTAAGGCGATACATGTCGAGGTGATAACGAGTAGGTAGTGTACACTAGCTGACTGCAACGCTTTATGAGTAGTGTTTTTTATAAATCAATCATTTTCATCTCAAAAGTCTAATTAGCGAGGTACATTTATAGGAATATGTAAAATTAGATTTCAAATCTGAAAATAGATTTTAATTTGTTGGTTTGTTTTTTACGGAATGATTGAGTAGTTTTTTTAATAATTACAAACTAAAATATTATTGTTTAAAAAATTGTTTTTTTAAAGTCTAATAATTTATTGAATAATGTAAAAAAAAAAAAAATCACCATATAATAGACAAATTTATGAATCCAAAACTTTTTTCAGAATCAAAGTCCAACTCTTCTATTTCTAATTCTAACTCCCACAATTTTATCCAGCTTTTAGGTTAATTTTTATTTTGGTATTAAATCCCCTTAATAAAGTAATTATTATTTAATTTTTGGCAATATTTTACAAAATTACTATAAGATGTCCTCAAAGGTCAAAATATTCTAAAATGTTTGTGTTTGAGCTTATTTTGAATTTAAACATAGCAATGTAAGTTCTGTGCAGTGCGATTTTGCTATTGACAATTTCAATCTACACTGACGAACACAGCAAATACTTTACAGGAGCCTGAATCCTCTTAAACAATAGCTTAATTTTCAATTGATTTAATTTATATTATAAATTGAATTCTTATACATTTTTAATATAAATTTTCATTTAGTTTCCAGTGTAGAATACACTCCAAGTAAAATAGAAACTATTTATTTCACAAATAATAATATAAGTAAATTGACAGTAGAACAAAATTTTCACCAAAATAGGAATACTGCAGATTCAGTACTTAATACTTCATTTGATTTTTTGCAAGTAAGTTCTTATGATTCTAAATACATTATTAAAAAAAAATATTTTGATTTTATATTATTCTGATTTCAGGATTCCCAACTTGATGAAGAACACGCAGCTATTAATATGGCTTCTATACCAACTCAAACATTTTCATCTTCCATGTATTGTAGTAATGGACCAGTAGATGAAGCAATTTTAAAAATACTTTCATCTCCTCCTCAACACCAAGCTATGGGGTCTATTCCATACAAGGTTTAAATATATTTATATTATTTAATTATTATTTAATTAAATACATTTTTTTTTAGGAAACAAAAATAAACAATTCAGAAAATACCGCCAATACTCCTCCTAACTCTAATTGGGTAGATAAATCTGATGTAAAATGGCAAAAAGGAACAGAAGTATCTAATAATAATTTACCTACAGAAAATTGGTCTATGGCTGAAATGATTAATAATAATACAAATAGTGACTGGCTTGTTAAAAACAATTGGGTTCATATGGCTGAAGCAGATAATGTTCAAACAACAACACAACTTAATGACAAAAATCAAGGAAAAGATTCTTCATCAAATTTCAGTTTAGTTTCTAATGGTATGTACTATGTTGCATGCTTATTTTTAAAGCACAATATTTTTATTTAGTGATGTGATAATGTGTTATTTTGAGTGAATATTTATCTTGATATTATTTATTTAATATGATTAAAAACTAATTCTGTAAATATATATATATATATATATATATATATATATATTTATATTTTTTTAAACACTAATCAATTGAAATGTAAATAGGTAAAATTAGTTGTAAATAGCAATATATATAATAAATTTAAAATGTATTCAATATTTTTGTCACATCTCATATATTTATAATACTCCTTGATCAAATTTTTTTCCATGCTGCAAGGCTATAAAGTAACTTTACTACCCTCAACCTCATATTTATAATACTTCTCGGACATCTTTCTTTTCCATGAGGCTAAAGGATTTTTATGAAGTAAAGGAACTTTCGGCCCGTGAGCGGTAAAGTAGTCTTTTCTGCCCGCTAGATGAATAATGGTCATATTTGACTGCATCTACCCGTATCGAATATTAAACTTTCAATGCAAGTGTAACAAAAAAAAAAAAATTTAAACAATGTAAACTTACCTTCATATTAACTATACAACAACTATTGTAGAATGAATTAAATATTTTATCATTTATATAGGATTTACAGAGAATCTCAACGACTTATTGCAAAAATCAGTTGTTTTCAATAAACAAGAGTCATATCCAGTTGCTACCACTTCTGCTACTACTAATCCAATGTATTATCAAAATAATTATTCACAACAATCGGTCAAACATAATATTGGTCATTACACTAACTCCAACTGTAATTATGAAAAAAACCAATCTAATGACTTCAATAAAAAATTTGTGAAACCTAAGGCTTCATATGGAGGTGAATGTCAATTCTACATAATTGAACCATTGTTAAATTATGAAATGAAATCATGTTTTTGATTACAGGAGGTCCGTCTCGTGGTTATCAACAAGGAAATTCATATGTTTATAGTAATCGTTCATATAAAAATAGTAGCAATCAATACAGCAACAATGCAAACAATTATTACTCTCGAATCTCACGGCAGACATGAAATATGCTGTCAACAAAAAAATCAAAATTCATCAAATTCATCATTAAAATATTGTTCTTTTACATTTTAAATAATATACATTTTCCTCCACTTAATAGCCTATTCGAAAATGCTTAAAATTGTCCTTTTAATTTAATAAAAATCTATTATTTATACAGTAAATCTAAATATTTGATACAAATACACGTAATATATACTTATATTTGATATATATATATACACACATATGTATGTATGTATGTAATTTACTTTGTAGTTATTAATTTTTTTCACAAATTAATTTAAAAAATTTGTATAGAGTTATTTGAATATTTCAGGACATTTTTTTTTTTAGATTTAATAAATTTTGTTTAGTTTTTTTCATATAATATGTGTCATTATTACAATATCTAAAAAAGTAAGTTATAAACCAATGGTAATGATTTCTTTTTTTGTTCTTGGTGTTGGTCTATTTTATCATTTTAAATAAATTTTTCTTCTCAATAAGTATAACGAAACTCAAAGTTTTGAAAATCTATATGTAATGCACACTGTACATTTATATAACTTAAAAATTCCTTTTTTTTTTTATTTTATATATCATTTTTTAGTTTTACATTTGTAAATTTGGTTGAAAATAGTATATTAATTAAATGTATATTGAGATTATATTGAAGTTTTTTAGTATTTATTCATTTTATTGAATACATATAATGTGAACTATTTACAGTGTTAATCTTCCATTTCATGAAATTTTTAGTATCTAATCTATAGAAAAACATAAAACTTAATCATTTTGTTCCTGACCTAATTTTTGGAGTAGCCAACTTAAATGTAGTATTATAAACGTATTTATGGTCATGCAATTAAGTATAGTATATAAAAACAATCTTTAATACATGTAAAATACGTATAATAAATTGGTTTTCATATTCATGTTAAGAAAATTCAAAATTCCAAAGAATATTTTAAGCTCACTAACTTATTTGTTCCACTCAGAATCTATTGTTTAGTGAAGATTGAGTAAATTATTAGAACTAAGAAAATCATACACTAAGATGTGTTGATCAATATTCAATACACAACGCTGTAAACTTTAGTTTATGTATTGTGATATAACAATATGGCTCTTCGCCAGTGCATATTTAAGGTATTTTTACTAGGTGATGAGAAAATATTTGATGAAATTATGCTTTAAAAAATTAAAGGTGTTATTTGGCTATTTCACAATTTCACACTTATCCCTCATTTTGAGGTACAGGATATTAAAATTGATAAAATAAAAATAGTAATATTTTTACCCCCTCCAAAGGAAAAAATTGTAAAACACCTTAAAAATTGTAATATATATATATATATATATATACATATACATATACTGCTTAAATAATAGTAATAATAATTATTGTTCAGTAAGAGGTTAACAGTGGTATTTTCACTTTGATGAAATTAGGATATTGGTGGCATTATATTCTGTTAATATTTTTTCAATATCAATAAAGTTGAGTTGTAGAAGAACAGTACTAGTCCAAATAGTTCAATTCGAGATAATCACATTTAAAGTTTTAAAAATTTGTTGGCTATAACCTATAGACTTTAAAGGCTAGTAAATCTTATAGATCAATTCATTCAGTTCCCAATAGCTTGCTAATACAATTATTATTGGTCATTAAAAGTTATTTGAGTATGTAAAAACAATTTTAAAAAATGATTGGAATAGTACTGTTTTCTTTTTTCAATTATTCTTTTGGTGGCAATTTCTTTGGAAAACTCATTTAAAATGAAAAAAATGAGTAGAAAATGGATAGTTAAAATAAAAACTACTATTTAGTAAAAATTAATTTGAAAGAATTTAGTAAAAAAAATTTACGTAAAACACAAAAAAAAAAGCCGGACATACTTCACTACACTACACTACACGGTGGGTATTCTTCGCATGACGGGTATTCTTCACACATCTGGTGAGAAGTTCTTGTTGGGTGTATTAAATTTTAAAGAAACAATAAATCATTTCTTCAATAAAACGAGTCTGAGAGAAAGCTTCAAATACTATATAATAATAATTGGCGATAAAGATGTATTTAACATAATGTTATTAAATAATGTTGTTAATAATATACTTTTGTAAATTAATAAATGATCAAACTTTTTGTAGTTAGTGTAATTGGCATTTTGTCTTTTTTATGAAAATCCCTGGGTTTTGAGCTACTTATAGAATTAACTTTTTTTCTAATAATAAGTACATAGAATAAAATTCTCTAATTTTTTTCAAATGTCCAGTAATAATCCAGTATTATTAATTAGTAACAAAGTAATCAATGTTTATTTTTATTTATGGTAGGTATTTAATATTAATTATAGTAATTTTTCCGATTTTTTTTTGATAAAAGCATTGTAAAATTTTAATTATTCATTTGTGATACATTTTCTTACACCAAAATATTCACAGTGTAATTCTTCATCTATGTACCAAGTTTCATAAAGATCGGTTGAACTAATTATTTTTGTTAGAGTGTGTAATTTTAATTTATTTAATTAATAATTTATTTACTAATGATTTCTATCAAAATATCAACTTTAAATTGTTATAAAACAAAAACTTGACTAACGATTTTCAAGATTTTATTCAGTACTGTTAGAAATACATATGAATATGTTTGTATTAATTTTTCAGCTCTTCATATCCGTACATTAAAATTTTTGAATTAAAAACTAACGAAAAACGTGAAATTTACAAAATCTTCAACATGCCGTACCTACTTACCACAAAAATTGTTCGAAAGTTTTTGAAAATTTTATGTGATATGCGCGTGACTATTTTTAGTAGTTGGTGAATGTTTAAACTGTCTAGCTTTATTATTTTGGAAGCTATGTAAAAAATAAAAAATGAATTTACAAAAATTCGGATTATGCCGTTTTTTGTCAATTTAGTCTTGACTTGCGCTTAGAAAAAGTATTGAGAATTTGGAAAAATTACCTCTCAAAAGTTCCATCTTGCATTTCCAATCTATAGAATTACCGATTGAAACTTTTTGACTAGTATCTACCCGAAATTGTGCTTTTATGCATACGAAAAAGAAAACAGCACAGATTTTTAAAATCAATATCTAAAAAGTGTGCACTTAGCTCGTCTGGGTGTTCTTTGCACGTTGGGTGGGATACTCTTGACAGGTGTATTGAATTTTAAAGAAACGATAAATCATTTCTTCAATAAAACAGTTTAAAGGAAGGAACTTAATTATTTAAAAAAACTTGTAGATTTTCACGCATGCTCCACCATAAACATAACAGGCGCATACAGCCAAATGTTGTACATAGTGAATGAAATTTGTAAATTATTAGTGTAATGACGTGACGTTTTATATGCATCTAAATTATTTTTATTATGATCATCATCAAGACCCCATAGTTAAATAAATAAAATCATTTTCTTGGTGAATATTATAATACTATTATAAACACTAAAACTGGATAGTATGCAATAAATAGTAATAAATAAATATGTAAACACGAATCAATCTGTAAACACAATCGCTGGTCTATAAATAATAAAAATAATGATAATGGGGAAAAATAGTTCCACGACAACAAATTGCATTGGCGACGGCTGGCGGCAGTCTCGTGGCACAGAGTATATTATATTTAATAGCGTTCGAAAAATACATAAGATAAGATAAGCGAAAAACATTACTAACTTTGTCCATACTTTCTTCGATTTTTTTCAGTTTAACTCTTGAAAAATGTTTAATTCTTTGTTCGCTTAAAATTTTATTACATCAAAATATTCGCAATGAAATTTTTTATCTAGACCAGGGACTCCCAACCTATTTTACTTGGCGGCACACTTGATCATTTTATAAGTTTTTACGGCACACTTCGAAGTCAATGTTATTAATATAACTATTAATTTTAAGAAATAATATAAAATAAATAAACACACATAAAAAAAAAAAATTACACGGCACACCAGCAGAATTTCGCGGCACAGTCGTTGGGAATCCTTGATCTAGACACCAAGTTTTGAAAAAATCTGTTGGGCCAATTTGCTTTTATGTACGTTAAAGTGTGTAATTTTAGGTAAAACGAACGAAATTCGTCGAAATTTTAACTTCAAACAGTTATAGAGAAAAAAGTTGAATAATGATTTCCGATATTTTTTCAGATCAAAAAGATATATATGTTAGTAAGATCATATTAAATTTTAAAGTCTTAATACCAAAAATCAAAAATTTTATTTCGTAAAAACTAACAAAAAAAGAGAAATTTTCATAATGCTGTACTTAACTTATAATTGATAAAATCTTTTTGAAATTTTTAGGAAATGTTTTTGTGATAATTTTCAGTAGTTGGTGAAAGTTTCAAGACCCTAGCTGCATTATTTTTGATGTTATGTTAAAAAGAAATTTTCAATTTGACGGAAATTCCGGTAATTGTATATTTTGCCGTTTTTTGTTAATTTTTCAACAGATTTTCCACGTTTTTTGAAAAAGTACTAAGAAATTCGAAAAATGACCTCTTTAAAGTACCATTCGGGTGTGATTTTAGATCTAAAAAGTTACTGATCAAGACTTTTGGACAAGTATTTCTATACGAAAAAGTGTTTACAGAAGAAGAAAAAAAAATAAACATCATTGTAAAAACATAAGCTTATTAGTCCATGATGTACCCTAAGCATGAAGATAGATAAGAAAAACTGGAGTACATTCGTATTCCCGTTATGTTAATAAAAATGTTTTTTGGCCATTGGCCGCTACCCCCACCAATGTACGGAAAGAAACACGACGGTATACCGTATTACCCTATATTCTGTCGAATACGAATGTAAATATATCATTTTTCTTATAAATCAAATATTGATATTATTTAATAAAATATAAAATAATAATTAATTAAAAAATAATTATTTAATAAATTAAATAAAAATTGATATTGGGCACATTAGCGTAATTAGGACAAAATATTTGGAGTGGGAGGACTGAAATGTTTATTTATTGATTTATAAATGTTAAATAAAAACAAAAATATTAGAAAAAGTCACGATTTTTTTTCCTCGGTTTTTTGAAAAACTGTTTGGGACTTCAAAAAATTACTTCTTTAAAGTACTACCGGGATTAGTATCCCAATTTAAAACATTACTTAATGTATTTTGGATCAGTTTATCTACCCGATAAAGTGTGAATTAATTTTTTTATGAAGTATGGTTAAAATAAAATGAAAAATAGTTGTATAATTTATTTCTTGTGTTGTGTTGTAAAATTAAAAAAGCCGGGCATACTTCGCACCACGGATATTCTTCACTCTTTGGGTCAGATACTTGGTGGGCGTTTATACGTAATTTTAAAGAACCGATAAGTCTTTTCTTCAATAAGACGATTCTAAACGAAGGAAGTTAACAATATAAAAAACAATAATTTAGTAGTCATTTTCAACACACACACCGAGAGTATCTGACCTGAAGAACTAAGAATATCTGTGGTGCGAAGTAAGTCTGGCTTTCTTGTTCATACTTTATTTACTTTACTTTTTTTATCTAATAAATAAATAAAAGGAAAAAATCATTAATAAATGAGAAAAAAAGCCGGACATACTTAGCACGATGGGTGTTCTTCGCACGACGAGTATTTTTCGCATTTCGGGTGTGAAGCTCTTGATGGGTGTATTAAATTTTAAAGAAACGATAAATCATTTCTTCAATAAGCCGATTCTGAACGAAAGAACAAATGAGAAAAAAAATGTTAGAAAAATAACCAAATTTTTTTTTAACATTTCCAAAATTTTCTTGCGCCAAAATCATTCTCATATTATTTTCTATCTATGTTTAAATTTTCATAAAGTTCGGATCAAAAAATGATGGTTTCCGAGTCGTTTTATGTCAAGTTTTGGGTAGTTT
>JAIPRM010006073.1:0-19366 GCA_025469315.1 Stegophylla sp. TES_Ste_2020 | reverse complement strand
TTCGTTCAGAATCGTTTTACTGAAGAAATGATTTATCGTTTCTTTAAAATATAATACGCCCGTCAAGAGAATACCACCTGTCGTGCGAAGTACACCCATCGTGCGAAGTATGTCCGCTTTTTTAGATTCTGAGTCTGAGTGGAGCTAAGAATGTATTGGTTTTAAAGATCTTTGTGTTTTATTAATTTTTTCCGTGAGTATAGGATCACGATTTCGGGTATAAATACTGGTATAACAATTTCGATCAGTAACTCTATAAATAGGAAATTTCATTTAGATGATACTTTTGGCATGACATTTTCAGAATTCTCAATGTTTTTTCTATTCGCTAACAAAAATTAACCAAAAATTGACAAAAATCGTTTTTATACGTGATATGTCAAAACCTGAATTTTCATAATTTCGATTTTAGTTTTTAAACATAACTTAAAAAATTTTGGAGCTACAATGTTGACACTTTCACCAATTTCTAAAAGTAGTCACACTATGCGCTATTGACTACTCAATTTTTAGACAAGTACAGAAATTTGAAAAAAATTGAAAATTTCCCAATAATAAATGATATTACTAACATAACTGAAAAAAATCTCGAAAATCGTAAACCAAATTTTTATTTTATAACCATTTAAATTTAGAAATTAGATAAAATTTGTTAATTTTATTGAAAATTATACGCTTAAAACCATATTTTTTGAAAAAAGTTGTGAATTTTGTTCGACTGTATTATTAAAAAATAAATGTGAAATCTATAATTAGTTTAAAATCCAGATAATCTTATAAAAACAACAAAATTCCAATTAAATGTTTATACATTTATAAAATTAGATTTATATTGCACGTAGTATTTTTATAAAAAACATTTATTACTTTATACACACAATTATCGAATTTCCAATATTATTAAATAACAATAATTATTAAATATAACCTAATCTAGGATAATTATACTTATGCATTTATAACACGGGACAAATAATTTTTCCTAAACACTAAAAGAATAACTCATAAAATTATTTGATAATTTATTCAATGTAATATATCTTTACAACGAATTGCATTATTATTTTAATTCAATTATTTTAAATTGTATTTCATTTTTTTTTTAAAACACACATTTTTCGTTGCTTAGCTATCATTTTCGTTGATGCTGAAACATTTGATTGGTACCTTAGCTAATTTTTATTGGATTCGTGTGAATCCCCTAAAATATTCTAAATATTAGTGTTTTGTGTCATATTTTTGAATTTTTAAACTTTTGAAACTGTTGATTGATTTGAAAATCATGAAATATTGCCACAGCAAATTTTCAATTTTTTTTTAATTACCAACGTAATGATTGAGGGGATATAAGACGATTATTTCTTTTAGTACTCACAAAATATTATTGTGTTGTATTGTAATATTATGTCGTCTAATACCATAGGTTATATAATGCAGAGGCAGAAGACCTCGTAAAGTTAATGGATCAACGACTGTTTATGTTTTATTATTACGTATGAAATTAAACACAATTTAAAGTTTGTAACATATTGTATGACATTATAAGATTAATGGATATCAGAAATTCGGAATCTTGTTTGTGGAAAGTAGATAAATATTCTTATTATATTAGTATGAAATGTAAAAAAGAGTAATGTTTTTACAAAAATCTATTAAAAAATTATATTTATTTCAATATAAATGCATGTAAAATTTACTTGAGTTTCTTTTCAAAATATCTTATAGCGCGACGACAGAGCTGAGTGTTTTTAACCATTAGGAATGTTAAAATTAATATGGAGTGTTGTAAAAACATATTTTGGTCATTAATTAAAGTAGAAACGTAACTAAAAACTATTTTATTATATAAAAATTTATAAAATCTAAAACTGCTTTCTCATATATTACCTAACTATGGATGAATATATCCAATAAATAAGATAAAATTACAATACAATGTTGACATCATAATAATATAATAATGTGGCTCTAATTATCGTAAATCGACATTAATTTTCTATTGAATAATTAATACTTATGTTTATTATGTCGTCTCTGGCCATTCATGGATCAAAAATGATCCAAAAATGTAATTTTTCAGGTGGGGTTCGAAACCATACTATTCGATCTTCATGAGGTTGTTCTATTAGACTATACTACATTTATGCCTACGTGGGATTGAATAATATCTATTTAACATAAACACATGCAAATAGTAAATTTTCAAAATCGGTTACTTCGGTATCTACTGATAAGCACGAATTTTATTTTACACCATCATACTTATACAAAATATATAAGGTGGAGAAAAAACATTACTAAACTATTTGGATGTTGTAAATTATAAATTAACAATAATATTTATCCGTTATTTTTCTGACTTTTTTCAATCAAATCCATGTAAAATTATTTATGTGAGAAACATATTATTCCACCAAAATATTAATAATAATGACATTTTCAACCTAAGTACCAAGTTTTGTATAGATCGGTTGAACTAATTACTTTTTATATGCTATTAATTGTAATTTTATGTAAAATTAATGACTTCTGTCAAAATGATAAATTAAAAGAGATATAAAAAAATATAACATGGTTGTGATATTTGAGATTTTTTCAGTACCGTTGGTCATATATATGAATACGTTTGTATTACTTATTAAAAATATACTATTTAATTTTACAATCTATAGTTACCGTTAGAAACTTTTGATCCAAAATGCAGGACATACTTCGCACGATGGGTGGTATTCTCTTGATGGGCGTATTAAATTTTAAGGAAACAATACATCATTTCTTCAGTAAAATGATTCTGAACGAAGGAAGTTAATAATAAAAGAAAAAAAAAAAAATGCGAAAATTCGGAGAGCTGGGCTGGAATCGAACCTGGTACTGTCGGCGTGCTAGGCCGGGTTCTTTACCACTAGGCAGCAGCACATAACTTGACCATGTAGGTGAATTAGTAGATATGTAGTATAATAATTAATAACCGAAAATATTGAATTTTCAAAATAGAATAAAATAGATAGAAAACTATTGTTGCATGTGGATTTTAATTCATACCATCGTATTCAGCGTCGAAAAATACATAAGTTGCAATAAAACATTATCAACCTTCAGTGATTAAATGCTTATAATATATAGATATTTCGCAATATCTGTCTGTATTTTCTCCAATTTTTTTTCAATCAAACCCTTGTAAAATGTTTAATTATTGGTCCGTAAGAAATTTTATTGCACCAAAATATTTGCAATGAAATTTTCTATCTATACACCAAATTTCAAAACAATCGGTTAAGCCAATTTTCTTATATGTACGTTAAAGTGCGTAATTTTAGGAAAAACTAAGGAAATCCGTCGAAATTCTAACTTCAAACGGGTATAAAAAAAAAGCTGACTAACGATTTTTGAGATTTTTTTAGGTCAAGTAGACATATATGTTTGTGAGATCACATTCAATTTTCAAGTCTTAATATCAAAAATCAAAAATTTTATTACATAAAAACTAACAAAAAATGAGATATTTCCGAAATTTTCAAAATACCGTACTTAACTCAAAATTGATCAAATGTTTTTGAAATTTTTATGACATGTTTTCATAGCTACTTTCAGTAGTCGGTAAAAATTTCAATTCTCTAGCTACATTATTTTAGAAGTTATGTCAAAAAGTAATTTTCAGTTTTACGAAAATTTCGGTAATTGCGTTATTTTGCCGTTTTTCGTCAATTTTTCGACAGTTATTCCCCGTTTTTGGAAAAAGTATTGAGAAATTGGAAAAATGACCTCTTTAAAGTACCATCTGAGTGTGATTCCGGTTCTATAGAGATACTGATCGAAACTTTCGGACAAGTATTTCTATACGAAAAAGTATTCACAGGAACAGAAAAAAAAATAAATAAAATAAAAAATAAACATCATTGTAAAATCATAATCTTCTTCACTTCGTTCAGAATCTAAAATAGTTATTTGAAAAGTTACTGGTAGAAACATATGGACAAGTATTTATATACAATATATTATTTATAGAAAAAAATATGAAAAAAAAAACGTCAAAAATACGTCATTGTAAAAAGAGCTTCTTCGCTTTGATCAAAATCTAATAAATTTCAATTTAAAATTTAATTTTTTCCTAAATTCGTTGTCATAACCAGGAATACTGGAACCGGAGAGCCTAGGAGAATAGTTGCCTCTTCTCCGATATTTTTGTGGGGCAAAGAGCATATTCAACCCCCTCAAATATAGGCAAACGGTGTAAATATTTATTCTATGATAATTATTAGATATTTTATGTTAAAAATTGAATTCAGAGAAGTATCTAGACTGGTTATAGGTATATCATAGTATTTTTAATAATATAAACTATGATTAAAATATAACTGTATACTGGAACACAGTGAACAGAAAGCAGTGGAAGTATTTTGCTTTGGAATGTGAAATCTTTCGAGTGGAATAATTACAGATGCACTTTAAAATTTTTATACTAATTTCGGACCTGCGATATGTAACACAAAATTTTTTTCCACCCCTTGCTGTCCTTCAGTAGTCGATACAATCTAAGTAACTTCTTAGCATAGTATT
Organism: Stegophylla sp. TES_Ste_2020; assembly: GCA_025469315.1. NCBI lineage: Eukaryota > Metazoa > Arthropoda > Insecta > Hemiptera > Aphididae > Stegophylla > Stegophylla sp. TES_Ste_2020. The sequence continues at coordinate 14,809 of JAIPRM010006073.1, read as the reverse complement.
GTATAATAAAAACCCCAAACCATAGGTTTTCTACTCCCCTCCCCCTAAAAATATTATGTTCTAGCGTCCTTGAACTCCCTCTCCCCCTCAGACATCAATCATTGGTCCAAATTTTTATTTAAAATAATCGTGTGAAAATTTCTTGTGTTAACAATTTTTTGTCATCAAACATTTTTAAGCATGACTTCACTTGCAGTTTTTTTTCTACATCATAGATTAATTTCGAAAACATGAAACAAATGTGCATGGATAAAAATAATATGTTATCATAATTATATTATCATATTGCATAAAATGGTTTATTAATATGACCTGAAATGAGTAGATACTACGTAATAATGAAATAGTAATATTTTATTTATATCTTTTTGACATGAACCATGAGTCCCCTTCATTTTAGCATTTTAGGTCAGGATCAGTGCCCTATGGCATAAAGTAGAATTTTCCTAATGGAATTTATTATAAGTAAAATTATTGGTTTCTGAGACAATTTTTTGATGATTACTCAGTACTAGTCCGGGAAATATTAATACAAGTTACTGCTCTAAATCGCGTCTACATCCTTATTCACTCACACCCCTGGTAATGTGTCGTTGTACCTTGAGTACTATCATAAACGCATTTATGAGTGATGAATAGAGGTCTAGTGATTAAGTCAAACTATGACTAGTATAATTATAAATTGATATATTATAATAAGTAATTACGATTAGAAAATAACTGATTTTAATGAAAATGCTGATCTTAATAAACCTACGTATGAGTATGCTAGTATACAATAATTGTTAATTATTACAATATGTATGTATAATGTTTATAATGTTTAATGTAGTATAGTAGTTTTATTTGAATCCTATATTATAGTCAGTAATGATCAAAGTGGAGCGGAAATACAAGACAATACTTCTCTTTATTCCAATCAGCATTTTTAATCCTCTACCTCACTCCTAATACTAACTTACAAACTATTTAATAATTTAATAATATTTTATAACAGTATTGATTACTATTTACTAATATATTCCAAAATCACATTACTTGTTATCAACCCACTGTAATCACAGGCATCCACCACAGTGGTTGATAATATAATAGGTGATCAAAAACCATCAAACTAAAGTATAACTTTTACATTTATATCATTAAAACATATTATATTTAATACATACTATGAATTACCTGATTTATCTAATTTTAAAAATATTGAAAAATAAATAAAACTCTAATTCACAGTGGATAAGATGTTTGAAAATTTATAAGAGAGGGATGAGATTTTTGAAAAATTACAAGGGGGTATTAGAATAAAAAAGGTTGGGAACGACTGGAATAACACGACTGATGATGATTGAATTTTCACAAGACACTTAAAATATATCAGCCCTATCACCTCAACTTAAGTCAGTATGATCTAAGTTTATGAATCATTATTCATCTAAGTCTGAAAATCAGTGAAGGGAAATATTATTCGTGCCCACAATTTGCAAGTTATCTTTTGTAGGTCACGTCCACGACTCACGTGATTCTCATTATATCAATTTAAACAATTTTTTTTTTTTTTTTTTTTTACTACTTTTTGAAAATATTAAACGGATTCATCATTAGAAATAATGACGGCATGACACTGGCTCATTACTCCAAGGTGACCGACGTCTGCAGCGCGTGTTAATTTTTTTATTCTTTTTTTAATAGATATAAATTTAATTATTCTTGGAAATATCGCGCGTTTTATAGTATATGTGACACATAAAACATACGTATGACAGGAAAAATTAAAACGGTTTCTCCTTTTCTATTATATTATATATGCAATGATTATATAATGCAGTATCATCGCACTATGTACCGAACACTTTTAAATCGAACGTAAAAGTAAATTAAGACCGTAACTACAACGAGCCACTAGTTTTATTAACGACTATTGTCCGTGACGTCCAAGATTTGCCGACAAAGAAATGTAGACGACTGAAAAATCATTTGAAAAAGGCCTGAATTCACGCGTAAAACGGCTACTGTGCGGAGATCGGCGCACCTGAATTGCTTCCCAAATCCAGATAGTACACCTTTTTCTACTCGAATTGCCTCCCTTATTAAACATTTATACTGTAAAACATTGATTTCGATATTTTTACATTATTAAAATATATTTTATTCATTGTTTATTGAATCATTTGTTTTTATATTATTTCCCAAAATGTCTCCACGTTATACAGCAAATCGATTATCAAGTCGAAATTTCTCCACGTTGCACAACAATTCGAGGGATAGAGAGAGATTGAGCGCTTCAGCACCGAAGAGCGTAGCGACGAGAGTCAAAACACGCGCAGGAACTGTTTATCGGTATATTGATTTTTAATATCCATTCATTTGGCCTTTTATCGGAGGCAATTCGTGTAAATTGTAAATTTTAAAATAGGAGGTAATTCAAGTGTCACCGCGGAGATTATGTGTGTATTTACCCGGATTAATGTGTAAAAAGTAAATTCCATACTAGCCGAGACCAAAATATCTATATTTCCGTAACACGCAATTAAATAAAATAATGATATTATATTAACGCAATATGAGTTATTTATATTCATGCGCCCCAATATCCTGCAAATTAATATCCGCTTGTTTTGGAAATGTACCTATAGATGGAAATTTATTATTTAAATAATATTTATTGGAGTGTAATTGATTTTTATGCAATAAAAATCAAAAAATATATTTTGAATACTGTACTACTTAATGCACTAACAAGCATTAAAAATGCCCTAATTGAAAATTGTTTTTTTATATATAGCAGAAAATAGAATTATTATTTTTTATACCCATACGTCTCCATTTTTAACATAGTTGACTTTTGAGAATCTTCTTTTTAGCTGGATTCATTATAAAAAATATTACAATGCAATTTTATTAAGTTACGCATATTAATTATTATATTTTCAAATCATTTAATTAAATTTTAAATCCTGAGTGAAGCGAAGAATATAGTGTTTTTTCAATATTGTTTATTGTTTTTATTTTAGTGTACAGTGTACACATATACATTTTCGTATAGAAATACTGGTCCAAAAGTTTCAACCAGCAATTTTTTGATTCAGAATATTGCTTTAGGTGGTATTCTAAAAAGGTAATTTTTCAAAAATATCAATTGTTTTTTCCAAATTTTGGGAAAAACTACCTAATATTTGTCAAAAACGATTTTAGAACTCATTTTTTTTTCAATTCAAACTTCATGAAAATGTATACAAAGTGATTTTTTTAAACGTGGTCCTCTTCCTTATTTTGGTCGTAAAACTTCCAAAACTGTTGGATAAGATGTGCATTTTTTTCAAAATATTCAAATTACTATAAAAATCATATTTTCCATAACTCATTTTTTCATGACATCTAAAAGATGTCCTGTGGCGATACAATAAGTAATTTTTGTATTATTCAAATTTATGCAGTGAAAATATTAGTCTCTTGGACACATATTTAGTCACTTACGTCATAGGTAATTATTATGAATCTACACAATTAACTTTTATCAAAAGTCACAAAACACCATAATAATACACCAAGGAACGTCTTGTTATAAATGTATCTAATGGGAAACAATGGCATTTTCAATCGTCGGGACCGGGCCTCCCGATATTTTTTTTTTTTGGGAGGGGGGGTTAAGGAGTATGATTCTCCCCTATAAATATAGGTGCATAGAGTAAAATATTTATTCTGTTGTAATTATTTGATATTGACATGTTGAAATTTGAATTTGGAGAAGTATCTGTATTTCTACTATTAGATACTATTTCAGTTATGACTAAAATATAATTTTACATAGCGCCACGAACAGTATTGTTTGTGAGGAGTGTATTGCCAGCGGGTGGTGAAATGTCAAAGGCAGGCAAAATTATGGACACAGTACTTCACATTTCTTATTCTAATTTTATTTCAGAAATGTATACAACATATGAAACACGAAGTTAATATTTCCTATCCCTTTCCGTCCTCCAATTGTCGATATAAGCATATTTATCTTACTCATAAATAACTGCTTTGCAAAGTAGTATAAGAGCATCGGTATTGTATAGTAAAAAAGAATCCATCTCTAAGTTTGCCCTTCCCTCCTCCCCCCAAAAAATAAAAAATAAATAAAAATATTATCACTGCCCCTTATGCCTATACACAGCATACTTCTCCCAGTTACAAGCTAATATTTTCAAATAAGGGCTGTCGAGCGTCTCGGGGTTGACAAAGGTCCACTAAACACGAGCCTGCGCGTTAGGCTCGCGCGCGCATATGGTAAATCCGTCACCGCACAGCGCCGGGTTTATATTATTATACGACGATGGTTATTGTGCGCGTACGAAACGCGTAAATACGCGCACACGGACGCGAAAACGAGCGCGTCTGTATATTATAGAGCACAGTACTTTAGGTGTATGTATATATGTATTATATTATAATATACAAGTCGACGATAAAGCGCTCGCGGGTTCTCGCGGATTATGCGATGTTGTGCAGCGTGTACATAATAATAATAATAATAATATAAACTTTTCGCATCGCATTAAATACGTTTCAGTGAGCGGAGAGAAAGCGTCGGCCACAACAGCAGCAGAAGTAATATAGTTCGTATTGTGTGTGTGTGTGTGTGTATTTGTGTGTACGTGTAATGTGTATATAGATACAGTCGGAAGTGACGGCCGGAAGTGGAGGCGGAAGTGCCGGCGGCGACGGGTGTGCGTGCGTTTTCGGCGAAAACGTTTTCGCCCTGCCCGTCGGCGCGGCTGCGGCGTAATATCCATCCTCTGGTAATCCCTCGGCGGCGGCGGCGGCGGCGGGTCGATCGCGTGACGAGGTGTCGGAGGGCGGCGTGCGGGCGGCCGGAGAAGCTGCGAAAATTAATGGACCAATTATCCTCGGCGAAGCTGTTACTCTCCGCACCCCGAGTGACTGATACGGTGTGGACCGGATAATAATCTGTTCTTCGGCCCGCCCCGCCCCGCCCGACCGTGGTGTAACCCGCTCGTCGTCGTCGTCGTCGCGTGTCCACCGCCATCCCGCCGCACCACCCCGCTACCGTTCCTCGTGTCCTTCGTCGTGGACGCGCGCGGCGGGGGATGGATACAGTATTCGCGCTACCCGCGACGGCGGACGGCGTGGTGTGCGCGCGCGACCAATGTTTCGGAAAATTAAAACTACTCCGGTCCGACGACGACTCGTTGTAACGGCAATAACCATCGACGAACAACGCTTGATATTATGTTTTAGGGGACGCGGGATTCAATGCAAAGTGCGTCGTATTTTTCGGGTGACAACGCACTGCGAGCACTGGGGCTTGAATTGGCAAAAGAAAATAGAAGTCGGTGGACGCATAAATCGGAAAAAAAAATAAATATTTTCCTCGAAAATTAAAATGCCTCACAGACCAGTAAGTGTATTGTCCTCCACCCAAAACATCCATCACTACAACGTGCGTAATTTATTCAACTATAAATTACTGATAATTTTTGATTTTTAAAAATATCAGTGTTGTTGGTAATTAAAGAATTAAAACTGTATATGAAAGTAAATAAAGACTAAATTTTGTTGTTTTTACTCAATCGTTTGTTCGTTTTTGGAAACACTTTTGAGAAATTTTGGAAAATGACCTTTTAAAGTACCATGTGGGTGTGATTTTCGATCTAAAAAGGTACTGTATGAAAACGTTAGGACAAGTATTTTTATAAGAAAACTTATTAAATATACACATTAAAAAAAAAAAAAAACTGAAAGATTAATGTCATTATAAAAATACTACCTCTTTCACTCCACTCAGAATCTAAAACGAGTCCTTACTCCTTAACACATTTTTCAACCCCGAATCCCGTTCCTAGCGTCCCATTATGAAAAATTAGTAAGGGCACGCCAAAATACCTTAAAAAAGGAGGGAGTACCCCTCCTTTCACCCAAATCAAGCACTGACGAGTACATATTATAGTTCAGAACGTATAAAAGAATATTCAAAATTCATTTTTTATTTTACTCTTTTTTCTTATATTGAACAATTTTTTTTCTTTAGGTTATTTTATTGATTTTAAGTGTATATTAATACAGTTTAGAGCTTTATGAAGTGTGAAATTCAATTATAATTAAAAATGTTATTACCTCCGGAAATCATATTTTTATAATATTTTAAATATTCACAATACCAAATGCATTGGCGATGACAAAATATAGTTTTTAAGGGGCTAAAGAGAATATTAATTTATTTGATATATCTCAATCTAATGTTATTTATCTTAATTTATACAATAAAAAATAACGTGGGAGGGGGTCTTTGGGTGAATTTAGGAGGGGGGGCTTAGAATCCCCTCAGGCCCCAGTACCTATCAATGCCCAAGACCAAATGGTATTTGTTCTATCATAATATTTCATTATTATCCACTTATTTTATTAGATAAAATAAATGATTTTTGAATTTAATAAAATGTTAGTTTTCTATTTGGTGTGTTTTGGACAAAGAATATAGCAAGAAAAGTGTGATGATATTATGCATTGTGATTTATCGACATTGCGTCACATAAAATTCGTTTTCCTCTTTAATTTTTAATCTTAGAAATTATTATACTTCATACTTAATATTATGTGTAAAATTTAATTTTTCATAAAAAAAAAAAAATGTTGGATCTTATTTTAAGAAAGTTATCCATAGCTTTTTTGGTATTTAAATCCGGACTCAACTAATAATGTGATTGTCTAGTCACGTATTTCCCATCTGCAGAACTGATGGTTGGAAGGAAAGGAGTCAGATTCTACCATAGTCAGCGTTATACCCGGACTTTGCACCGTGGGTATCTTCTACTCCCCGAGTAGAGCTCGAAGTGGATGTGTTGAGTTATTTTAAAGAAATTATAAAAATATTATACATCACGAATATTGTCAATTTTATATTAAGTATGTGTTTAGCATAACAGAAAAATCCGTAATGATATGAACATTATGAATTTTGCGTTATTTTAAAATGCTGATTACCTACCTATAAATAAAGTATACTAATAGTATCTATGCAAGTACTTATAAATAAATATTGGACACTACTAAATTTAATAGCAATGGTAGTAAAAGTGAATCTTTTATGAAACACTTAAACCTTAAAATAATAAATTTTAAATGCGGTACTGAAATAATAAAGAAATTAAATTGGAGTTTTATTATTTTATTTTATTTATTTATTTCTTGTATTAAATCAAAATTATAAAAAAATTCATTAAAACATAAAAATTGATAATGATTATGAATTTCGTAACCCTAAAAACTAAAGTCAAATGCACGAAATGTTAACATTATGATAAAACATAAAGATCAAACGGCAGAATGAGCAAAAACAAAAAGGGAAAATTTTAATTCATATAATTTTAAAATTCACTCTAGCACAACTACCGTCGTCATTTCAAAATAACGTAGAATAAAGATCTTCTCATTTACAATTATAATAATAAAAACTGAATAAATATTTTATGTACATAGTACATACATTTCCACACACACACATGGCCGGTAATTCACTTACTCGGAGTTATAGGAGTGCCATCAATGGGTGGCTTCTCTCCAAATTATGAAAATATTTATTTAAATTTATTTAAATTTTAAAGTATATATTTCTATATCATACTATAGTATGCATATACAACTACACAACATAAAATAAAGATATATGATATATATATATAGTCTCTGTCTGTAGCTACTAACCAGTTCTGATTTACTTAAAATTAACCAATAAATAATAGTATTATCGATTTTAAGTTGTTTTTCAATCAATTATTTAACGATTTGGGTAATGAAAATTTGATTCTAGTGGTGTTGAAGTCCTTCAGGCACTTCTATATTGGCTAGATTAATTTATGGAAGAAGAGCTAATCGAATACATTATGTTAGAATGAACGCGTTCAAATTTAATAAAACAATATATTTTTTGAAAGAGACATAAACGCGTTTAACTGTTATACAATCGTAAAAGACTTTATTTATTTAACGTCCATTTAAATTTCAAATTTTGAAATAAACTATTTAAAATTAGGAAAACAAATACCTCTTTAAAATACCATCTAGAACCAAATTCTGTCTCAAAAAGTTGCTGATCGAAACTTTTAGACAAGTATTATTGTACAAAAGTGTTCACAGAAAAAAAAAATTAATATAAAAATAAACATCCTTGTAAAAACTATAGCTTCTTAGCTTCACTCAGAATCTAAAAAAAGCACTCAGTTTTTATCAAATCGATTTTATAAAAACGTTCTATTCTAAAATTACTTACAATAGAATTATTTAATTAGGTTAAAATCCTCTCGCACAAACACAATCAATAGTAATATATAAGTTTTAAAAGTTGCTGAAAATTATTTGAGATTATTTCCCTACACGAACTATATGAGTCTGTTTGAAGTATACAATATAATCAAACAAATGAGTGAGTATTTTATATTATTTACAAATAAAGCTGTGTTTGAACATTATTATGTACCACCAAGTCTTTTCGCCGTGATGTCGACTATAAGGTTTTAAATTAAAACTCGTAAGATATAAACGATTGAATGATCAACGATATTATAAAATACTCACTCTGTAGGTTATTTATACATGCAGCAAATATCATGCACTGATATTGTCTAATAATTTTGCTGTATATTAATTTAAATCGAATACATTTTTAACGATTTAATTTTATGATTGTAGATTAATTAATATTAGTTCGCTCGTTGAATATGCACCGGTAGATACTGAGGGTATATAAGAATTTTAATCTCTTTTATAATAATAGATTTATTAAAAATAATTCACAACTTAGTCCAGAGTATAATAAATATAAATGGTAACTAGTTTCAGACTTCATCCCATCATCAGGATACACCGGTTTAATACTAAATAAAACTCACATGAACATAAAAATAAAACATGTTATCAATTTTTGTATAAATAATGTGTAAAATTTGTAAAAATGTGTAAAAAGTTTTTGAATAATTTGATAGGTAAAAGGTATATTGTATAAATTTATACAATATACAATACAGATTGCAGTTATCTATATACTAAAGTTTACAACGTGTTTTAATTTTATATTTATTTATTTTTATGTTCATGTGAGTTTTATTTAATATTATACTAGTGTAACCTGATGATGGATCTCTAGGCTAAGTTGTGAATTATTTTTAATATAGATATTGAGGTGTCTCAAATTCTAAATGTAAAACTCAAGGAAAACAATTTGATTGAGTTTACATTTTTTATGAACGTTCCGAATACTTGGGTATAAACACAAAGTGTACGGCAGCTCACGTCTGTAGCCGAAGGACGGAAAACGTTTCACCGGAAGATCCACGAAATTACAAATTATTCACCGCGAGACTCGCTGCCGCCACTGCGGCCGCCGCCGTCGCCTCTATAATGCATTGGGCGGAACCATATTCCATATTATTATTATTATTATTATTGCATACGATTATTAATTATTATTACACGTGTAGAACGTGATTTGATACGTCAAACTACGCGTCAAAACGCATCCGACGAAATGAGTTTAAAAGAGTTATTATTATATTGTCCACGTACGTCGTGAAATAATAATAATAGTGATAATAATAATATGTTTGCGACTATAATTCCGTATTAGGCCTGAGTCGTTTGCTGCCGATAAAAGTTTTAATAATTTTTACCATCACGCGGAGCCGTGTGGGCTATATACCGTACAATTTTTTTTTTTTTTTTTATCTCAATTCATATTATAAAGGAGGACTAGTTAAAACTGGCATTGTATTTATTTGTAATTTTAAGTAAATTTTGAATAATAATAATAATAATAATAAACAGATAATATTGTGTGCTTTAAAAAACTATGAATCATCTTATGTAGCCAAGTCCTAAAAATCACATCAATGTAGAACAAAACAAAAGCAAATACCAATATTTTATTTTAGAACGAGAAACTGTACGTGTAATCTGTTGTAGTTTTTTTTTTTTTTTTAATTCAAAACATTTTTTTTATTTTAGCATTTTTTTTTCAATTAAAAACATGTAATCCACTGTAATTTTTTTTTTTTTAATTCAATTGTGTTTATAATACTGCAATAAAAAAGTTTTTCAACACATACCGTTATGCAAAATGTTTATATTCATCAAAACATGTTCAAAACATGTTTTATGCAAGAAAGGCATTTATGACCTTCACATTTTTGTAATTTGCATGTATTTCTAAGTGATTTCAAAAATTTCTCCATATCGAAATGTAAAGGTATTTATCTTTCAAAATAAAAATACATAAATTGTTTTGCTCATTGATATTTAGGAAACACTAAAACTTTAATTTTCAAATGCGACTATCTCAAAACAATGTTTTCGGAGAAGAGCCCTCTTTACACCCAGCCCTCGATTCTTCTCTTATTTATCAATAAGCTCCCCCCCCCTCTCCGATACCCGAGCCAAGAAACGCGTTAATATTCACGCGTGTCGTCGACGAAAGTTTCGCGCCTTGTGCGGGAAAAATCGATGTGACGACGGAGAGAAAGAGAAACTGTTCGCGAAAAGTCGACGCCAGCGAAATGGCGGCGCCACGCTAGGGGCGGGCATCGTCGCGGGCCGTTCGCCGTCGTCGACCGCTCTCTCTACTCGTCTAGTCGACGACCGCCGGCCGTGTTAACGTTTCGGCGGTCCTCGCAAAAGCGTTCCCCGGCCGTGACGAGTAGAGTTCGCGCGCGTGCTGTGCGTCTAAAAACCCGGCGAAACGAAACGCTCTATTTCGACCCTCCGCGCACGATCCACCTCCCCTCGCCGGCGAAACCGAGAAAAAGGAGGTTTTCGTCACGTCGCTCCCGTAGGTAAACGGCTATAAAATAAAAACGCTCGCCGAATGGTCGCGAGTCGACGGATAACGGAGTTATCTTTATTTTCTTTATTTCGGATTTTTCGCGGATTAAACGCGGTACCGTATCACATGGATGCCCATATAGATTTTTTCAAGGGGTTAGGGGGATAAAGTAACTTTAAAAATGTCTACAGATTTTTTTTTCCACAGTTAAAAGCCAATTATGTTTGACACATTACATTCCGGATGTTAGAAGATTAAGAGGAAATTTTTTTAAATTTTATTTGTTTCCACGCGAAATCAAAAAAGCATGCCTACACTAAATATATTTACTTTTGAAAAAGAAAAAAAACGATCGTAATAAATTCGCACCATTTTCACCACTTTTTGGCCGAGATATTCTTGGTGGGCGTGTTGAGCTTAAAAGAAACATAAAAATGTATTCAATAAACGATTCTGAAATTCTGAAAGCTTTAATTAGTTAAACAGACCGATAGTCTTTAATTTTACATTAAATATCTTTGTTTAACAATTTCATGACGGTATAATCCATGTTCATTTCATTAATTTTGAGAATGATCAATTTTGCGTGTCAAAATATCTCTTATGAATGAAATGTTTTTCTCATTTAATTTTAATAAAAATATTTATAAAAGTTGGCCTCTTTGTAGGTAGTATTAAAATCATTTTTTCACTCTAAAAATCAGAAACAATTATTGGAATAGATATGTCACGAAATAATAACGAAATTAAATCAGCTGGTTTTTGAAATAATAGTCTCTTTAGTGATAATTCAAATTTAATCACATGTCAAAAATTATTCATCGAGCCCAATTTGACGATGGGTGGAAAAATCTGTGAGGAATCCCTTGATATTAATATTTCTACAGGATCATAATTTAAGAATTAAAAGTTGTATAAGGTTTTTATTGATAAATAAATGTTATTTAAAAAAAAAATTGCTTTATACAAATTCTAAATTTTTTAAAGAAAAAAAAATATCTACCAAACATTGATTGCATCTGTGGTTTACATTGTACATCTTACATTTCAGCTCGTAATATAAAGAATTTAAAGTTTAATTGGAAAAAGATTAACTATAATCGAGATATATCTCATATTTTCAAAATTCTATTTTTAGGTATGTCCGTAGTGATCAAATTTGTTTGAAAAAATTTTAGTCTTTATAAAAACTATTTTTGATAATGGTTCAAAATTTCAAGTTTGTTTTGTTTTACAAATTGTTTTAATAATTAACTGACAAATTACTAAAATCGATTTCATGAAATATAATTTAAGGTATATTTTATCTTTATCATTATTACTAAAATATGAGGTAGTATTTTCTTGTTTTTGGAGAAACTGATGAGAGTTCTGAAAAGTTTAATGCGATCAAAATTTTTTATTAGAATCCTACACGCCGTACTGGTCCGAACTGTTTTTTAATTATGAAAATATTTCTATGTAAAAAAATAAAAAATAAACTTTTATTATTATAATCTAACAAGTTTCTTTGCTCCACTCAGAATCTAAAAATTAAAATCTATTTATACATTATTAATTTAATATTTATTATACATCAAATTAAGACGTAAATTACTTTATATTTTATTCTGTTATTTTAAACTGCAAATGTTGAAGGATTATGGACTTAACGATAGTTTACTCAGAGAGATCTAAACAATATATTTGGTCAGTTTCAAAAATAAACTTCTGAGGTGGAGGGATTTACCCTCTTTGTCCTCCCCAAAGGGCACCCATGACTACATATTTCATTGTTTTTAGCGAAACTTCCCTTAACCGGCATAGTAACGTATTCGAGAACATTTTTTTGAGATGGTTAAATAAGGTATATTTTACGAAAAACAAAGGGTTCCCAATAGTAATATTGAAAAACAGGGACTTGGTCAAAACTTAGGGTCTTGTGTGGTAATTTTGCACAAAAAAAAAAAAAAAAAAGATGTTCTGCATAAAAGTGTGTAAAAATTATAACAGTAAAATTTAAATTTATCATTTTCTTCCTGAACTCTAAAAGACATTTAAATTTCCTTAGAAAATTGATACGTGTGATATTAAAGAGCATCTCAAATACCCAAATTGGATTTTGTTTATTATTTGAATGACTGTAAATCGTTATAAAGAATAAGTATTTATATTGATTTTTCTATATTTTTTTTCAATTTTATTCTTTTTGATCTAATGACTTTTACACAATAAAGACTAAGCTCAGTATGTTTAATATTGCGCAACTATAAATTAAAACTGAAATTTAGTGAGTTTTTAACGTCGGTTTAATGTAAAACAACATCATCTTGATACTTTATAATCAATCTTTAATAGCCTATTTTCTTTTTTCAGTGCATTGTACTGTTTTTGAACTTTTTTGAGTTTAAAATATAGTTTTTTTTTACATAATAGCTAATGGTTTATATTTATACTTAATGATAATAAGAAGTTAAATGTTATTCAAGGTGGGGGGTAACCTATATCCCCCTGTAAATACGTCACTGATGGTGTTTTCAAAGTATTGTACACACAAAAACACACCGTTCATGTTTTTTTCTATCTTATTTTATTGAGTGTTCAATGTCAATCACGGGACCGTTTAGTGTAGCCGGTTATTGGCCGTAACGATTTTATTTTTGTTTCCATAATAATATTATATTATAATATTAAGACGTTCTGTTCGTTTTTTTTTTTTTTTTTTTTTATTTCGCGTGCAGTAATTTTTCCCTCGAGATTACACGTGCTATTATTATTATTATTTTTTCTATGTATATTGTATGTTATTTCCTCCATTGTTTGATTAATTAACTTTTGAATGGCCTGAGGTAAACTCGTTTCTCGAGACATCGGCGAATATCTGGCTAATGGGTATCGCTAAATTACTATAATAATAATAAGCATTTTTTTATAATAATAATAATAATAATAATAATACCATAATGTGTTCGTGTGTGTGCGTGCCCACCCTACACGGCTATAATACATCTAATGCCACGGACACTATATAATAATATTATAATACATACATTATAATAACGTTAATATAATATACGCGTAAAGTCGAATGTGTATCGTGTAAAATCGTATGGCCGTCGGTAGGTATATTATGTTATGCGTGTGATATAATTATATAGCGGCGGTAAAAATCTGTTGGAAATATATTCGACGGGTGTGTTTTAATGTCCGAGCAAAACAAGGCGTGAAAATAAAGATAAAAAACAAAAAAAAAAAAAAAACAGTATAATAGTAATTTACTGTGACCGTCGCCGCCGACGTTGCAGTACCTGTAGGTACATAGTATACGCAAGAACGGTGTTACACTATAATAATAATATTATATAGAATATTTTAATATACGCGCGGAACTTATTTAAAAACCGGGAAGTACTTATTTATTTTCGAATTATCGCTTTGCATAAAATAATATTATAGTTTCGGACAGTGATATAAATATGGAAATTTTAGATTTAGTTGCCTACAATGTCGAGTAAAAAATAATATTACCTTGATAAGACAATTATAGTTTCATGAAAATGTAACAAGCACTGGCCGTAGCTTGAGGTTGGCAACATAGGCGATCGCCAAGAGTACAAAATATTGTGAAATAGAGCATTAATTATGATTTTTGTTATCAGAATGTCTTTTATGGAAAGTATTTATAAAATAAAACAAAACATTATTTATGTTCAACATACATACTGTAAAAGTAAAACTAGTATTTAATGAAACAATTAAAAAAAACAATCGGTTAGGCCAATTTTCTTATATGTACGTTAAAGTGCGTAATTTTAAGTAAAACTAACGAATTCAGGAGAAATTCTAACTTCAAACGGATATAAAAAAAAAGTTGACAAACGATTTTTGACATTTTTTCAGATCAATTAGACACATATGTCAGTGAGATCATATTAAAATTTCAAGTCTTAATATCAAAAATCAAAAATTTTATTGCATAAAAACTAACAAAAAGTGAGATATTTCCGAAATTTTCAA
>JAIPRM010006072.1:0-19368 GCA_025469315.1 Stegophylla sp. TES_Ste_2020 | reverse complement strand
TAGAAACTGTGAAAATATATCAATTTATAAATAAATTTATGTCATTTATAAGATCAACAAAAATGAGTTTCCATGAAGCAAAATCTTATAGAATAATATCTGATTAAAAACTTACGTGGAAATTAATAAACAAATTAACAAAAAAAAAATTATGGTGAAAAAAAATGAATATATCACAAATAATCTAAATATTAATGCCAGAATAATAAACTGCAAAGAAGAACTATTTAAATCTGGAAATTACCCAAAATTTTAGAAGAACGACTCGAAAACCATCATTTTTTGATCCGAACTATATGAAAATTTAAAAATGGGTAGAAAATAGGTAATATAAGAAAGATTTTGGCGCAAGAAAATTTTGAAAATTTTATCTAACATTTTTTTCTCTCATTTATTTGTTATATTATTAATTTCCTTCATTCAGAATCGTTTTATTGAAGAAATGATTTATTGTTTCTTAAAAAAGTCGAAGAAAGTACCAAAAAATTTAGTAAAGCAGTAAAATATGTCATGTACTAGATTTTAAAACTAAAAGAAAATTTTTAATTAAATTTATATAGATGTTTACTTAATCTTTAGAAAAAATGTTTTGATCTAAACGCATGTACCTCAAAACCAAACCTTTTCTTTTATAAATATTTTTTATCTCATTAGATTCTGAGGAGAGCAAAGTTGCATATGTTTTTCATTGATGTTTATTATTGTTCATTTTCTATAAACTATATTTTTCATGGAAGTACTTATCCAAAAGTTTCCACAGGAAATTTTATTTATCATAATTTTCCTCAGAATGCTTCTTCTGTAAGTTAGTTTTTCCAAATTCCCAATTGTTTTATCAATTTTTTGAGAAAAACTACTCAAAATTTGATAAAAACACCTACTTACATTGTGTTATGTTTTCTCAATCCTAACATTATGATAATATCAAGATGGATAGAAAACAATATGAAAAACTTTTTGATACAAGGAAATATTGATAATTTGAAAAGAAAACTTTTTATATTTTTTTGAAATACTTCTTACTCATTCATTTGTTTTTTCTTATTCTTTGTTTATTAGAAGAAAAAAAAGATAAGAAAAGTGAAGTAAAGTAAATATAAAACTCTACATACCCACCAAAAATATTATCTTCGACTGGGGCGAAGAATACTCATTAGGCCAAGCATATACAGCTTCCTTGTCTATACTTTGCTCATCTTTTATTTTGCTTTACTTTACTTTTTATCATTCAATAAATTGTAAAAAAGAAAAAGAGGCAATTTTTCTCAAAATAAGAAAAATTTGACGAGGAAAATATTATGTATAATTATTTTTAATTAAAGACCATATTACTTGAATAATAAAATTATGTTTTTTCCCCGGTTTTTTCCTATAAAATTTTATTTGAAAAATGGACAGTTTATTTCAAAATTTGAAATTTGAAATTTTAGTTCTAATAATATATTACCATGAATTTTAGTTTTGAATTAAAAAAAAAGTAAAATAACGTATTTAGTGACTAATCCGCACAAGTATAAACAAGAAAGTGTTGTTTTCAAAGTAATTATTATTATTATTATGTACCCTTATTAAAAACACATATACACATAGTAAAACCTGCCCTTAATGGATCTTAAGTAAGACTGATAAAACTCATGTACTGTGCATAAATTTATTTTAGTTCTAGCAAATTTTTTCTTCAATTAGGTACCTATATGAAAACTAGCATAAAATGGACATTTTTATTTTTCCAACACTGTTTTGCTTAAAACAGATTTGAATGTATATATTTAAACATAATATTATGAAAAAAATAGGTTTTATCATATGACTTAGTTTAATTTTAAAGTACTTATGAAATTAAGTAGGTAGGTAAAACAAAATAGCTAATTCTTAATTAATATTGAACATATAAATATTGGTAATTTGTATCATAAATATATAGATAATAAATGCAACTAATATTAAACAATTATTTCTAATAAATCTATTTATGTAGCGTATTTATTTAATAAAATTTTTTATTAAAGTTTTACAATAATTGTAAAACTTTAAGTAGCCAATTTTTTATTAAACAGCTTGATAAACTTGGACATTTTCTACCTTGTGTATTCTCGCATCAAAGATTAATTCTATTTTAAAGAAACAATAAATCATTTCTTTATTTAAATAGCTTCAAGCAACACTTTAGGCTCACATTCAAAAGTTTCAATTTGAAAGTGTTGACAAAAAAAAAAAAAGCCGGACATACTTTGCACAATGGGTGTACTTCGAACGACGGGTAATATTCTCTTGACGGGCGTATTAAATTTTAAAGAAACGATAAATCATTTCTTCAGTGAAATGATTCTGAACAAAGGAAGTTAATAATATAAGAAAAAAAAAATGCAAAAATTCGGAGAGCTGGGCTGGAATCGAACTTGGTACTGTTGGAGTGCTAGGCCGGGTTCTTTACCATTAGACCGCAGCACATAACTTGACCATGTAGGTGAATTAGTAGATATGTAGTATAATAATTAATAACCGAAAATATTGAATATTCAAAATAGAATAAAATAGATAGAAAACTATTGTTGCATGTGCATTTTAATTCACACCATCGTATTCAGCGTCGAAAAATACATAAGATGCAATAAAACATTATCAACCTTTAGTAATTAAATGCTTATAATATATAGATATTTCGCAATATCTGTCTGTATTTTCTCCAATTTTTTTTCAATCAAACCCTTGTAAAATGTTTAATTATTCGTTTGTAAGAAATTTTATTGCACCAAAATATTCGCAATGAAATTTTCTATCTAGGCACCAAATTTCAAAACAATTGGTTAAGCCAATTTTCTAATATGTACGTTAAAGTGCGTAATTTTAGGAAAAACTAACGAAATCCGTCGAAAATTCTAACTTCAAACGGGTATAAAAAAAAATGTTGACTAACAATTTTTGAGATTTTTTCTGGTCAAGTAGACATATATGTCAGTGAGATCATATTAAATTTTCAAGTATTTCTATACGAAAAAGTGTTCACAGAAAGAGAAAAAATAAAAAAAAAAATTAAAAAAAATAAACATCATTGTAAAATCTGAGGTAAAATCATAAGCTTCTTCACTTCGTTCAGAATCTAAAATATGTACAGTACCTATTGCAAATTCTCAAGGAAGCCTCTTCACTTTACCCATAATCTAAATTACTAAACTCAAAACACTTTTTTTCATTAATGGAATAATTAGCAATTTTTTTTACCAACTGCACTGATTATATTTATCAGGAAACATCTATCTAATCTTTTTTAACGTTATAAACAAAAGTTGACAGGTTTACAAAAAAAGTTCTTCAAAAATAACTTTTGTTTATTTACTTTTTTAAATTTGTAGAAGAGATTTTGTTGTCACCATAACACAAAGCCAGAAAAAAATATAATACCAAGTCCTAAGCATTTAAATTGCAAAGCTACAATTTGTATTCAAATTGTTTAAGATACAATGAATGAAATAGATTACTTACTGTAAGTAATAAAATATATTTATGAAAATTTTTAATTTCATAATAAATAAGAAAATAATTTTCTTATTATACCAATTATTGGTACACAACCTGCAGCTAGAGCAAGGCGTAAAATACAAATTGGGGGAAGAAAAATTTTGGTAGTAGGAAGTTCCAAAATGGAAACCTGCTCCAGAGCACAATTATGGTTCACAATCTACCTCAAGTATTCTACCACATCATCCAACACCATTTAATCTAGAACGAATCCAAAGAAAACCACAAAACGTACCTCACAATTTGTCATATTGTGTTCAACAAATCAAAACATTGGGAACAACTCACAGAAGTAAAAATATATTTGGTAAAAGAGGTTACATTAAGTGTTATATTATATAGTATGTTTCCTTTTTTTTGTCAAGAAGTTAACACATACTTTATTTTAAGATTTCAACTTTTAATATGATGAGTGCAAAATGTTAATATAGTAATATACATTAGTAATATACCTTTAGGCATAAATTTACTTTACTAGATACCCACCCTTTTTTTTCAATAATTTTTTTTTCTTCTATCTATAGTATTTTTTATGCTGATTAGTGATTACTAATATATAATAATTAAAATGTTGCCCCGCTGGAACTTACTTAGCACGTTACAATCGTTTAAAGATGGCGAATTTTGATGATTTCGCATGGTTGCAGCATCGCCAGTCGCACAGTATGCTAATGTCCCCACGTTGCATAGCAAGTCGATTATTAAACCGAAATGCTCCCACGTTGCACAGCAAGCCGGATACTGTCGATTTGAATCGAGTGCGAAGCGCGAGGGGAGGGCGCGACACGAGTTTGCGAAGCAGAAGTGAGCGAGAGTTTTGCGAAGTGAACGAAGCGAACGGAGTTGCGGAGCAAAAAGACACTCAACGTCATTTACGGGGACTAATGTTATTTATTTCTTAATTTTAAATTAAGAATTAATATAAATTACTTAGATCATATACAATGGATGGAGCCACAGCTCTATATTTTGATGTACATGAACTACTAGTCGCCAGTGTTATATGTAGCTTACTGCGCATACCCGAGCGACTTGTCGCCATAGATAATAAAAATATGTTTATATTATCTATGCATGACGCATATTTTTCCTAATGATATGGTGATAATGAATGTCATGTATTTTGTAATTATGTATAATGTATATGTAGGTATATGGAAAATGAAGATTTTCTAGTTGTTGTGATTTTTTTTAGATTCTGAACGAAGTGAAGCAGCTTGTGATTTTACAATGATGTTTATTTTTTTTTTTTTTCTGGAAACACTTTTTTGTGTAGAAATACATGTCTAAAGTTTCGATCAGTATCTCAATAGAACCGGTATTATACCTAGATGGTACTTTATAGAGGTCATTTTTCTAATTTCTCAATACTTTTTCCAAGCGCGGTGAAAATATGTCGAAAAATTAACGAAAAACGGCAAAATTTGCAGTTACCGGCATTTTCGTAAAATTGAAAATTTATTTTTACCATAACTTCTAAAATAATTCAGCTAGAGACTTGAAATTTTCACCAACCACTAAAAATATATACGAAAATATGTCATAAAAATTTCAAAAATATTTGATGAATTTTGAGTTAAGTACAGTATTTTGAAAATTTCGGTAATTTCTCATTTTTTGTTAGTTGTTATGTAATAAAATTTTCGATTTTTCATATTAAGACTTAAAAATTTAATATGATCTAACTGACATATATGTCTAATTGACCTGAAAAAATCTCTAAAATCGTTAGTCAACTTTTTGTTGAAATTCGTTAGTTTTACCTAAAATTACGCACTTTAACGTACATATAAGTAAATTGGCCAAACCGATTGTTTTGAAATTTTGTAGAGAATTAAGTAATAGAGAATTTCATTGCGAATATTTTGGTGCAATAAAATGTCTTACGGATGAATAATTAAACATTTTACAAGAGTTTGAACAAAAAAAAATCGGAGAAAATACAGACAGATATTATGAAATATCTATAGATTATAAGCATTTGATTTTTGAAGGTTGTTAATGTTTTGTTCCATCTTGTGTATTTTTCGGCGCTGAATACGATGGTGTAAAACAAAATCTACGTGCAACAATAGTTTTCTAACTATTTTATTTTTATTTTGAAAATTCAATATTTTCAATTATTATACTAAATAGTACTAAATAGTAAATACCTACTATTTCACATATAAGATCAATTTATATTTTGTGGCGTCATGGTAAAGCAACCGGCTTATCACACAACAGTAATGGGGTTCGATTCCAGTCCGGCACTCCGAATTTTTGCATTTTTTTTTCTTATATAATTAACTTCCTTCGTTCAGAATCGTTATATTGATGAAATGATTTATAGTTTCTTTAAATTTAATACACCCGTTGTAAGGTCCCAAACAAATATGTTATGGTGATCGCATTTGTAGTTTATTAGTATTTGATTTATAATACGGTAATGTCGTTGTTGTGGGTATTTGTTAATTGCAAAAATTTTGTATTAATATTTAAAATATTTAATCACCGTGCCGCGGGAATGACGTCAATTAAGCATTATCGCCTCATCGTCGCGTCGCATTTGTTTCTGTTTGTCGCTAGCATCATTATATTATGTAACCAACGTTCCGTATTGATAATTATTTAAATATTTATTATTATAATTAATTGCCGGCCAGGCATCAAACTCCGTCCATCTCCCATGCATACCTTTTTCCCTTTCCAGTGACGACGAGAATAACCACGTCGTCGAACGATGACTGTCTGGCGCTCTCGTTTTTTCCTCGGTCTCTTGCCTCCAACAGCTCGAACGACACGCAGATAAATTCCGTTGCGACGTCTTTAATTCTTTTACGTTATATGTGTCTTCCCACGATTATGGAGTAGGACATCATAATTTCTTCCCGCCGATGCACAGCATCCACGGGGTCAACGGCATTGTGTGCCATACGTAACGGACGAAGCGTCTGTTACAGGTAATGTACATAAGGGTAACATATTATATGCATATATATATATATTCACGTATCGTGATGTATTCTGGCCGGTACAAATTATAAAATTTGTACATTATATTAGTTTTTTTGTAATTGTCCCGGTGGCGTGAACGAGCGACCACGAGGCCCCTCTAGAGGTTAATTTATTAATTTTAGTGATCATTAATGTCTTATTGTTGTTAATTTGTCTTGTTTTTTTTATTTTTTTTCTCTTTCGAAGTTTTACGCCCGTCCGAGCTTTCTTCGACACCAAATAAAATCATTTTATCATACACCAAAGTCTCTGTTTCATTATTTTTTTCATTTATTCCTTCCATTAATTTCCGTTTTTAATTCCATATTCACAATATACATAAATAAATGAAGTCCACACATCTACCAAATTGTTGAGGTGTAGCTGGCGACCTTATTATCCGAAAGAGTCTGCTATTTGTGCGTCCACGTCGGGAACGGGCGTCACAGTGTCACACCGTCAAGAGAATCCCACTCGACGTGCGAAGAACACCCCGACGAGCGAAGTATACACTTTTTGACAGAGCTTGCGCTAAGGAATTTTTAAAACTGCCCAATTTGTGCGTGCAGGTTAAAAAATAGCTGCACACTTAACAACCACGATTTACAAAACTATAAATCAATTACTTACAATAAATAACTGTTTTATACTATACTTTATTCTTTATCTTTTATCAATGTAACATTGGCAATAGATTAAAAAAATTTTTACATTCTAAGCGAAGCGAAGAAGCCAATAATTTTAAAATAATAATTATTATTTTTTCTTCCTATTAACACTTTTTCATATAGAAATACTTCACTAAAATTTTCATACAATAACTTTTAAGATGGGAATTCACACCCGGACGGTACTTTAAAGAGGTCATTTTTCAAAATTCTCTATACTTTCTTTAAACGTGAAGAAAAACTACAAAAATTATTAATTATAACCAAAATTTTATTTAATTTTTTTAGCATAACATCAAAAATAATGGAGCTAGAAACTTGAAACTTTCACAAGCAACTTAAAATATCCACGCACATACTTCATACAAATTTCAAAATCATTTGACAAATTTTGAGCCGAAAATAGAACTTTGAACATACTGAAAATTTCCCAGTTTTTAAAAGCTTTTATTTTATAAAATTTTGAATTCTTAATATTAACTCCTGAAAATTTAACATAATCTCCCTCACATAATCAGTCTAGTTAACCTGAAAAAATTTCGAAAATAGTTTGTCAACTTTTTTGATTCTAATGATTAAAAGTTAGTATTTTGACGAAATTCACTAGTTTTACGTAAAATTATACACTTGAGCGATTACAAAAGAAAATTAATTAGCCAATTTTATATTCCACAATTAACTGAGAACAAAAAAACACTGTTTGAAAAGGAAAAAGAGTAAAAAAAAGCCGGACATACTTCGCACGATGAGTGTTCTTCGCACGACGGGTGGGATTCTCTTGACGGGTGTATTGAATTTTAAAGAAACGATAAATCATTTCTTCAATAAAACGATTCTGAGTGAAGTTTCAGTTGATATAAGATAATTTTATTTAAAAATTATAAAGCTTATTATTATTATAAAAAAAAAAATTATTTTTATCGATTCCACTATTAACTGAGAACGGAAACTGGAAAAAATATATTATTAAATAAAACAATAATACGTTTACTAAAATAACAGACAATTCACGGTTTTAGGTGTCTACTGACCAAATTGGTTTTTAGAACTGCTCAAATTAATTTTGAACTACCCATATTGGTTAGAACTACCCGTTAGTGCAAGCTCTGCTTTTTTATATTAAGACTTGAAAATTTAATATGATCTCACCGACATATATGCTGAGGCCGAATAAAGGTACAATTAAAATATTCCAGATATTTAGGAAAATATAAATCGCGGGGAAAATAGTTGGTCACACAAACACACGCACTAAATTTTATCTGTTTTTTTAAAATTTTTTTTTATGTAGTTATTGTACTATTGAACCGGTCGCATTGTAGAAATACGCGGACGGCCAATGTTTTTCTTCTATCTATGTCTGACCACTGCCGCAGTACGTTAATGACGTAAATGATAATCTATTCTGTGTTAATGAGTTGACTGTCACTGTTGTAAGAAAAATATTCGTAGCCGTACTAATTACGTGCCCCAGAAATCCGTCTAGTACGTGAATTTCAAAATGTATTATAATAAGTTGGCTGGAATAGCCAATTGTTTCTTTTTGAGTTATATAGTTATTAATATTATTATTGTTATGATTTTGTGAGTGTGAATTTTTATATTATAAATGTTTGTGAGAAAAAAATCATATAGATACAGGTAGCAGCTGGCCAGCAGAGCACCGATCAAATTTGTGAGTTGAATTATTGTTATTTATTTAGTTGTTTAGTTATTAGTAGGGTTTGGATTTTATACCAAATGCTACTTTTTAAGGGAGTGTGATAGAAAGATAATTTTTGTAGATAAATACGTTTTAAATCATTCTGATTTCAACAAAGTTAACTTGTTTTTGCTTTTTTTTTGCTTTTTTCCACTAAATGTGCTTTTTTTTGCTTTTTTTTCGTTTTTGTACTTTTTTCTCATTTTTTACATAATTCTAATAAAAAATTCACATAATATCTATAAATATATTATTTTTCTATTAAATTATTATTGCCAGAAATACCCAAGTAAAAATTTATACATACATTTTTGGTTTACTGAATCAATTACAATTTATCGTAAAGTGAAAACAACATTTTAGATACTAGATGAAGTGAAGAAGCTAGTGGTTTTACACTGATGTTTATTTTTATTTATTTATTTTTCTGTGAACCTTTTTTCGTAAACAATTAATTGCCCAAAAGTTTTGACAGAATTTGGTTCTTGATGGTTTTTTAGAGAGGACATTTTTTTTTTTTAATATCTATGTGAAAATTATTTTCCTGCTGTCAATAACGGAATATAAAACTGACTGATTAAAATAACTTTTTTAATTTAATAAAAAGACTTGAATAAATTGAATTTTAGTTCAGATTGTTTGATATATTAAAAAACGATTTATCATTTGTTTAAAATTTAACACACTCAAAGAGCGATTTCCACCAGAGGATATAAGAATACCTATAGTGCAACATATGTCCAGATTTTTTAATGTTATATTGAATTTATTTTTAGAGTAAATATTAAAAAAATGCTTTTTTTGGGTACTTAAAATGCTTTCTTACAGATTTATTTTGCTACAAAATCCTAGCCCTAGTTATTAGTTAATTTGTTGTGCCAAAACAGGCAAATATTATCGATTTGTTCATTACTTCTGTATTGCTGTGATTTTTATATTATTATTTCTTTATTTTACAATAATTATTTGGCCAAGAGGACCGTAAAATACTAGTATATTCATCTTTTTTGTATTACAAATAAAGCAGCAATATAGTTACCACGCGAATCGTTACCATTTTTTCATAGTTTTTAGTTAACTTTGTCCGTAGTATTTAGGCATACACATATACAAATATACACAGACACACAAAGCATTACGTAGTTCATCAGAAATTGCCCGGCAATCCCGACCACTGCTCTTTGAACTAGCTACACCTCTACAAACTCAGCTATACGTAGGTATAGTAGTGCGCGCGAAGTATTGGTATATTATTATTATTACTAATAGCATATTATTATTTTATGCACCAGGCCCGCACAATTTATGTCTAATTGACCTGAAAAAATCTCGATAATCGTAGTACTCGACATATTTAGTACTTAAAAAATATCAATACTAGTAATTCAAACATTTTTTTATACCCGTTTAAAATTAAAATTACTATTAAACTGGTTATTTTTACGTAAAATATTGATTTTTTTTTTGTCAAAAATTATAAAACGATTGGTTTTTATTCCGGTAGAAATATTCTTTAGTCAATGTATTAAAATATTTTAAAATATTTGTTTTTGTATACGGTGTAAAATTTACATAAATATTGTGTCTATGAATAGTTTTTTTACAAACGTTTAAAATTAAAATTATGATGGAAAATCGGATTATTGGCAGTTTAATTTTCTTAATATAATATTATACAAAATTGATCATTTCCATTTTATACAAATAGTTAAATGGACATGGATTAATCTTTTATTAAATAATAGTGCTAACTAATTACTCGATGCTGGAGAAAACTTTTCCTATGTATTATTGAAAAATAAATTCAAAAACTATAGATAGCTCAAAACCAAAATAATAATTCTCAGTACTTGTTAGTTGTTTGCAAGGTGGATCTATATCCACGTTGATTGTTTGTTTTCACCTCATCAGTGCGTGGATAAAATGCCGTCATTTGCCATTATTTTTAGTTTAAACAAGGACAATATTTTTTTTCAAACCTGATTTTGACTGATATACATATTTACAACCAACGATTATAAAACCTGAAATGTCCCCACATTGCACAAAAGTCGATGGATATTTTTGATGTGCTGATCGTTACTCAATAATAATACTCAAACACCAATTATTATTAATAGGCGATTGATAATTTGTAGTCTTAAAAATAAATTATTATTGTTTTTAGTATTTTTAAAAAGGCATTAATTACCTGACAAACACACAAACACGCTATATAGGACTATAGGAGTACTCAACGTTATAACTCAATACGAAAAAAATTATATCAAAAATGTATTATTAAATGAAAATTAACTTAAGAACAAAGTTAACTGATAATTTATTGTATAGTGTGGAAAAAAATGTGACTCGTTATGTTAAAAGTTAGGTACTTTTTTTAAATAAAAGTTACACGTTAAATAACTTAGTTAAAATTAACACTTAACTTTAAACCTAGCTTTTTAACTCGTTACTTCACAATCATGGATATAAGCATAGGTAAACATTTAATATTTGTTTCTGGCATAAAAAAAATAAAAACAACCATAATATCTTAAACGGGTTATTAGTAATTTAAATTTTAAACACTAAGAAATTTTTGAAAATTTAAATTTTATGATTCATATATTATAAACACGTTTGATGTACTTATTAGAATGATCTATATTAATAATCTGTAAACAATTATATTGAGGATTTTTGCGCCCAGAGTATAACAATTAGCCACCCTGATTGAATTGTTTACCTTTTTATTTATTTTATATTTAATAACACATAGAAAATACTTACCTATAATACTAAAGTTAATGAAATTTAATTGATAAAAATTATTGATCCTAAAACTATTAAAAACCAGTTTTGTTCAAAGAACAGTTAAATAGTCTTACACAGTATTGGATGTAAATTTCTTGTTTATTAAATATAATATATAAGAAATAAATTACATATTTTTTTAATGTTTTAATTTTATTTTTGTAAAATATAGACCATCAATATTTTTTCAAATACAGATAAGTTTATTGAATACATAGCTTTATGAATACTGTTTTGGTATCAGCCATGGCACTGGTCGAAAAATGTTCAACGACAGACTCCACAAACCCACCACCATAAAATCCAGACACAATCAGAATAACAGTCCGTCAACTCTTTACTTGGTATTGGCTCTGGATCTTTGACACAAGGGTCAACGAGAGTATCATTAGCCAAATAATATGGTTGACACGGTTGATTAACTTCTGAAAATAAATCAAATCTAATATTAATATCAAATATGTTAATATATTAAAGTTTACATTCATTATTTCTTCTTCTTCTTCTTCTGGCACTTAGTACTAAGATTTTTGGCCGCCATCATATTAATTATTTAGGATACATAAATTAATTAGTATTTAAAATTATTCATTAATAAGCAAAATTGTCAAGACACAATAGTATTATGAAGAGGCAAGAATGGGCAGTGGACAGTGGGGTTATAAAAATTTTCAAAAGTTCATAGACTCATATATGGAGATTGGGGAATTCCACCACTCTTCCCAATAACAACTACTGAATAATCAAACTATAACGAATGTACCTACTATATTAACAAAAGATAATAACAAAAATTAATATTATTATAAAATAATATTAATTCGTATTCGTCATTATATAAATTATAACGTCATAATGAGAATAACTAGACATATACAATAATATGACAGCAATAATACAATAAAAATAAAATTACTGTATCTATAGATTCTCAAAATATGTTTTCACCACAAACAGTGTTAGCAAAAACTCTCATTTATTAGGTAACAAATTATAACAAAATAAGTACTTTTGTACTTCTCAATAATAATTGTAATTTTTGTAATGTCGCAAATATTTCTTGTGCTCCAAAATAATATTACGACCGCCATATTTGTTTGGAAGTCGCAAGAGGAGCCTTCAGTTTACGCCACCGGTACAAGAGGACACGATATACAATATTTAATATAATTGTTATTACACTGAACCGAATGACAAAACCACTCTCATTCAAGGGATAAATATATTCCCTCACCCTGAGGTTTGCAGCTCTGTGGCGGTCACCTCTGCCACGTCGTCATTGTAAGCGTCGTCTGTACCAAAGGGAAGAACGAAGATGCTTACTGGTCATGATCGACAAGATGGCCGTGATCACGGTGACTCGAGCCATAAAACACCATAAGGACACCGAATCGGATGTGTCCAGGGATAAATGACGTGGAATATTGTAACGTTAATATTATATATATTAGCAGGGAATCCGAAATTTTAGACCCATCGACATTGACAGAGTGAAAATTTGTGCCTTTCTTACACATAAACGAATCTCCAGGTACCGCACGCCAGTAAAAAATTAAAAGTAAACACTATAGGGCTACAGGTTTTTGCGTGAAAATATTTAAAATAAAATTAATACTACCTGGCAGTGTATTTACGAACCGTTAATAATACAGTCAATAATAATAATAATTAATATGTAATAAAAAATAATCTATTGACATTTGCGTCACGCACAATGCGCATTATAGGTGACGTGTATAGCCGAATTCAGTTACGGTTCTTAAATACACCACCCGACGCGAAGGAAACGGTATTTGTTAGTAGTCAACGTGGTGACCGGACAACGGAGCGTGAACGTTCTTACCACGGGTAATTCGATCTAGGCCAGGCCATTTTGAGCTTATGAAAACCACATACCCGTGAAATACCCGTAACGAGACGTCCGGTAAAAGAACAAAAAAAAAAAAATACCAATTAAATTGTTATAGATACGAAAATATATGCCATGGCGTTTGTGTAGGTACTTACTTTCTGGTTCTGGTAATTCGAATATCATCAAATATTTATTATCCTTTTGTCTATTTTCCTTAATACCGTGGACATCAGCTTCTGGGACCGGAACGCAGTAAGTCGTATAAGCCACGATCAAAACTATAAAGATACACTTGATCATCATGATGTTGATGTTACGCATGATGGAAAAATATAATCTTTTGTTAAAGTCTCCAAAAACTCGACGACAACTGTACTGAGTACTGACCACTAAACAGAATACTGACTTCTGACTATGTGAGTGAGACGCTAGTGCCTAACCGCTAAGGTTAGAATCGATATAATCGATAAATCAGTATATCGATATTTTCGATAGAGATACATCGTCATATCGATATATTAACAAAAACACTATTTATGTAAAAAAAGGCGCCAAGTACAAAAAAACCTATTTTAAAAATTATGATATTCTTTATAGCTTTGTCTTTGAATTATACATATAATTTATGTCAGGTGTGGATCCAGAAATTATAAATAGGGGGTGCTTAATCAATAGAACTGAATACTAATAGCAGCTAACTACTAATTTACACCTTAATATAAATCTCTATATAAAATAAATTATATATATTTTATATCTCTATCAGAAAGAAAAACATTTAATAAATTATCCACTTCATTTGTTTAATTCACTATAATGATCTACTCAGTTTATTTTACGTTTTACATTCCGAGTGGGGTGAAGAAGCTAATGTTTTTAAAATTATGTTTATTTTATTTTTTCATATAGAAATTCTTGCCCATAAATTTCGACCGGCAACTTTATGAATCAGAATTTTTTCAAATCCTCAATAGTTTGTTCAAAATTTTGGAAAAACTATTCAAATGTTGACAAAAACGCGTTTAAAGTTTAAAATGATTTATTGTTTCTTTAAAATGTAATACACCAACAAATCCCATTCAATGATCGAACAAAACCCATGGTGAAAAATATATGCGGCTTTTTTATAATAAATTTATCTACCTACACTATATTGAATTTCAATTTCACCCAAGTGTGGCAAGCGATTGCGTTAAAAAATATCATTTTTTTTAGTCAGTTAATTATTTTTATATAATTTTGTGTAGTGTGGTTAATGTGACAGGGGTTGCCCGAGCATCCATAGCCTTCCTCTGAATCCGCGCCTGATTTACGTTAAAATAGTCTGCTAATAATTAACGAACTCGGGTTCAACTTGGTGACATTATAACACTTGGTTAACTGGATATTTGTTAAGTATATTTTCTGTATCCAAATGGACACGTAGACGTAGTCAAAAATAGTTGGTCACACAATAAAGAAATAGTTAACCAACTGGGTATCCTAGCTATATCCAAATTATCCACCAAAAAAAAAAGTCATATATAACATTTTTTATTGCAATTTAATGTTATTTTATTCTTTTTTTAAATAAGTAATAATCATATAACTATCACAATATCTTTTTTTAATAATATCAAGATATCTACGATAAAATATAATCGTGGTTACTGATTTTTATTTTGTGTTACAATATTCTCTACTTTTTCTGCCAAAAATGGTAATGTGGCTATGTTGTAAACGGGATGCACCAGAATGAACTGAATGGGAACTTGGCAAGGAACAATATATGGTCCTACACAGAGGTGGTGAACTTATGGCACGCGTGCAAGAATTGGCACGTAAGCCAAATTTCAGTGGTACGCGATAAAAAATGTTATAAACTTTTTTTTTAGCTTGTGATTTTTCAATGAAGTTAGTGTTTTCCCCCTTCTGTGAACACTTTTTTGTATAGATATTTTTGTCTAATTGTTTCAACCACCAACTTTTTGAATCAGAATTCGGCTCAAGATAGTACTTAATAAAGTGATCATTTTTTCAAAGGTAATTGCATATTTTGCCGTTTTTTGTCAATTTTTCGACAGTTTTTCCCCGTTTTTGGAAAAATTATTGAGAAATTTAGAAAAATGACCTTTTTAAAATTTCATTTGGGTACGATTCCGGTTCTATAGAGATATTGATCGAAACTTTGGGATAAGTATTTCTATTGGAAAAAATG
Organism: Stegophylla sp. TES_Ste_2020; assembly: GCA_025469315.1. Lineage (NCBI taxonomy): Eukaryota > Metazoa > Arthropoda > Insecta > Hemiptera > Aphididae > Stegophylla > Stegophylla sp. TES_Ste_2020. The sequence continues at coordinate 3,661 of JAIPRM010006072.1, read as the reverse complement.
TTTGAAAAAAAAATATATCTTTAACTTTTCTCATTAAACATTTTTTTCCTTTTCCCAGCTAATGGGGTAATATAAAACTGGTTGAATAAAAAATAATTTTTTTTGTAATTATTACAAACTTTATAATTTTGAGTAAAATTGTCTTGAATAAATTAAATTTTCGCTCAAAATCATTTAATTTTAGAAATTATTTATCTTTTTTTTTTTTTTTTTTTTTTATTTCAATAGGTATATCAAGGGCAATCCACCAGATGAGTGGAGAATAATCATGGCATGAAATGTGTCCGAATTTTTTAATATTCATATCTATATATTACTGATAAGTAACAACTAATAAGTATCTATAGTCAAATGGACCTTTGAACATATTTATATGTTTATACATATTTAAATTTTTTTTAACATAACATGCTTATACATATTTTCTGTTCGAAATATAAATAGTATCATGTAAAGCAGTGATTCCCAAATTTTTTGGTTACTAAGCCAACCAATTATATAAAAAATGTAGAGGCCCACTGACTCAGTATACAGGTAATAAAATTAAGTACATAAAAACTTTTAAACTCTAATAGACCGTAGATACATAAATACGTATGACACACATTTTATATACATAATATGTAATTGATATTATAAAATATTAAATACCTAATATTTCAACAACATTCAATGATGTTGGTGTGGTGCAATACGCCCCCATGCCGTTATGTAGTCCGTACTAGCAAAGGGCAAAATCTATACAAATTCCCGGGAATTTAATTACAGGAAGTTCCTCGGGAATATCTTTTAAATTATGATTTATTAAATGAAAAATATAGTATGCCTTTATGTTTAAATTATATTACTATATTGCTTAGATTTAAAATATTTTTTAAGTTAATAAATATTAAATGTTTTTATTTCAATGTACTAAATAATATTATAATTATAAAACAAGTATGTATAAAATAAAATATTATCATCTTACGTTGTATAATCTGCAAATAATTGACAAACAAGTTATTAGTTGTCTCCTCTTCACAAGTCTTTCAAAAATGATAATAATTATTGTAAATCATTTCGTTATAATTTAAAATAAAATGAACAAAATCAAAAATAATATAACCATTACCGAGTACCTACTTTATTAAAATACTTGTTTAAAAATAATGTAAGTAATATCTTCTAAAACTGTGCTAATAGGTAAATTACTTATCAATATTGAGTTGGTTAACAAAGCCAATCATTGCTGAAAAATAAAGTACATTTGCTAATACTGTTATTCTATTACTGTCTCACACTAGTATTTAAGATACGATTGTATTCAAGAAATTTATTCAAACAATTTTGAAAGAATATTCCCCAGAGGCTCGGGTGTATTCCTTGGGGAACATTCCTAGATTCCTGGTGGCACATCACTAGTCCGAACTTGTCTGTCGTGGTGCGCGTGTCTGTAGTCGTCGTATACCGAGACACCGGTAATCGGTTTTTCGCGTGGTCGATAATGTTTGTGTTGTGCGACTAAACAGTGTTTTTGTACTAATGTAGTTTTAATTAGCAGAGAATTTAGCACAACCTATTACTCGAATAGTCAAATGTATCATTATGAATATTAAAATGTGATTAGTTATTGTATGACTACTCACAAATAAACATGCAGCTGTTGACAAAAGTTTTTAAAATTTATGTCAGTTATTTTATTAAATAATTAATAATTCATTATTTCACCGACATGGATGTTAATATTGTGGCAGGAAATATTTTAAAACATTTCTACATTTATTATTTAAGCATCCAGAGTAAATATAATTTTAAAGAGAGAGAAAACTTTTTTTTAACAATTTTAGATTCTGAACGAAGTGAAGAAGCTAGTGTTTTTACAATGATGTTTATTTTATTTTCTTTTTTTTCTGTGTACAACTTTTCATATAGAAATACTTGTCCAAAAGTTTCGATCAATAACTTTTTGAAACCAGATTTGTCTCTAGATTGTACTTTAGAGAGGTTATTTTTGAATTTCTCAATTCTTCAATTTTTTTTTTTTTTTGGAAAAAACTACCCAAAATTTGACAAAAACGACTCGGAAACCATAATTTTTTGATCCGAATTTTATGAAAATTTAAACGTAGATAGAAAATCATATAAGAAAGATTTTGGCGGAAGAAAATTTTGAAAATGTGAAAAAAAGTTTTGGACATTTTTCTAATATTTTTTTTTTCTTATATTATTAACTTTCTTGGTTCAGAATCGTTTTATTGAAGAAATTATTTATCGTTTCTTTAAAATTCAATACACCCGTCAAGAGAATCCCACCTGTCATACGGAGAACACCCATCGTGCGAAGTATGTACGGCTTTTTTATGTTTTATTACGTAAATACTAATCAAAAAGTTATATAAAGTAATTTTTTCATTCAAATTTTCAATGATTATAAAAAAAAAATTGACTTACGATTTTCGAAATTTTTTCAGTAAATATCGTTGGTTATACATATGAGTATATATGTATTAAATTTTCAGATATCCATAAATTAAAAATTTTATGGAATAAAAACTTACAAAAAATTAGAAATTTTCAATATTTTCAATGCTTTTATACTTATTAAAAAATTGGTCAAAAATTAATGAAAAATTTATGAAGTATTCACGAGACTATTTTTAGTATTAGCATTGATTATAAAATACACATTTTATAATCAATGGTATTAGGTAAAAGTTTCAGATTTTCATCTCAAGTTTTTGTAAATTATTACTAAATAACTAAAATTGATTTCATGATAATATTTATTTCATTACTTCCAGTAAATTTGTCAGTACTTTTTCCCATTTTTTTTTTCAATTTAAAACCTAATAAAATGTTAAATTATTCGTCGTAAAAATTGTTCATTCGCCAAAATATTCACGTTGTTATTTACTATCTGCACGGCCGTATTAACGTATAGGTAATATAGGCAATTTAAAAAATGTCAAACCGACAGATTAAATCAGTGAAACGGGCACCTCCGATTCCAAGTCGGGCTTGGAGCTCCGTACGACAGCATTTTGTTCGCCCGTCGTGGACTGCAAGGCTCACGGAACGTCCGGGGGGCGTATTTTGCAAATGTAGATCTCAAAACCGCTTTGCTCTGATTGGTTCATTTGAATTCGCCGCGGTTTTGTTTATCAATTTAACGTTTTTTAACGTTTTGTAATTAATAATATGGACTTAAAAAATATAAAATATAGTAATATAAATTTTTCTACTCTCAAGAGTTTCATATTATAAGTACAATATTTTTAAAATATGAAATATTTTATTTAACACATATATAATATATTATATAATATATATTTTAAAAGTATTTATTATTTAGATTTTGTTAATATTTATACTTATTTATTTGGATCTAAATTATAATAAAAGAGTTTTTTATGTGTTTATAAAAATGTCTAGGATTTTAGTTTTAGTTAAATTATTTAGTAGGTTATATTTTGTTATGTATAATATGTAACAATATTTTGTATCTATGTCCAATATGTTAAATAACATATTTTTTATTTTAAAAATATTGTACTTATAATATAAAACTCTTGAGAGTAGAAAAATGTATATTACTATATTTTATATTTTTTAAGTCCATATTATTAATTATTTCAACAAATCTTTAAATACCTAAACCCCTTTTATTATAATAATATAA
>JAIPRM010006071.1:0-19368 GCA_025469315.1 Stegophylla sp. TES_Ste_2020 | reverse complement strand
CGAAACTTTTGGACAAGTATTTCTATACGAAAAAGTGTTAACAGAAAAAAAAAAGAAAAAAAATAAAAAAAAAAAATAAACATCATTGTAAAAACACTAGCTTCTTCACTTTGTTCAGAATCTAAAAGCGCTAGAAAAAGATGACAAACATCTTTTTTAGCATTTTCAAAATTTTCTTGCTCCAAAATATTTCTCATATTTTGTCCCATCTATATTTAAATTTTCATGAAGTTTGGACTAAAAAAATATAGTTTTCTAGTTTTTTATATCAAATTTTTGGTAGTTTTTCCCAAATTTTCAGAAAAGAAAAATTTCAAAAAATTACTTCTCAAAAGTACCATTTACGTATATAGACAAATTAGGATTTAATAAGTTGCTGATCGAATCTTTTGGATAAGTATACATATGTATACGAAAACGTATACATACGAAAAAAATAAAAATAAAGAAAAGGGAGGGGGCTGAGGTATTTACCCCATCTCGACTTCTTTGATCCGATTCTAACGTCGTTTTTCTCGAAATCGATTTTATCAAAATGTCTTTAGAAAAGCACATAATTATTATTATTTTATCTAGGAGGTGTCTCACTTCCTTTCCGGAGGCTGCTTACTCCCCCTAAATCCGGCCCCACACATCTATACTTCACGCAGCTTGGACGCGTCACCGGGGATTTATTTCTGGTTTTCTGGACACCGCACGACCTGCAGCAGCAACCAACAGCAAAGTGCACTGGATCCGACCGCCGACGACGGGTAATGTTCAAGTCTCGCGCGGGTTTCGTGTGTGTGTGTGTGTGGGGGGTAAGTAAATACGTTTCCAAAAATACACATCGGGAACGACAACACACACACACACACACACACACACACAATGTATATTAACGCACCCGTTCACGTGTGTGTGTGTGTAAACGTAAACGCATTCCATCGAAATGTACCTATAAATATTGTACAAACGACAAGAAGAGTTCAAGGCAAACGGCGGCGGCGGCGGTAACGGAAAAACATTTATTATTCCCTCGCACACATATAACTAACACACGAGAAGTCGGTTAATTAAAAAAAAAAAAGAATACCCGAGTTACAGAGGAATTAAAAAAATATACGAAATGAGTGTATTTATACGGATGTCGACTGAGACGACTGTACGTCGTCGTCGTTACACCCTATGGTTTATATCAGAAAGTGTGTTTGACAAGTGCGTTATTATAACGTACACACAATATTATTATTACGCGTCTACGCGCGGCGAAGTGTTCGTGTTACTCGAACGTTTTGGTTTCGATCCAAATTTTATGTCTGAGGAGGTCTGTGGTGGTGCAACCGACGAAATGATGGTCAGTGACCCATTTCACCATGTGTATACACTATTACTATGTACATATTATATTAACCACCGCGCCGAGCCGCCATGCACATGGTCTTTACCACCACTACCATCACCACCTCCACCATCGTCCGCGGTTCAGTTCTTTATTTTTTTTCCTTTTTTTTCGTTAAAAATAGAAATTAAAAAAAAAGAGGGTACTTCGCACCTTGGGGTGGTCTTCGCATCTCGGGTGGGATACTCTTGGTGGGTGTAATAAATGTAAAATAATAATTATTAGTTTTGAAGCAAATAACTTCAATGCGGAACTAAAAATTATTTTGTTAGATACAACATATTTTACGAAAGAAGAAAATTGATTCTTTATATAATATGCCCCTGCGTCTTCCATAAATAATTTAAAATTACAATAAAATATTAACGTCGTAATAAATATATTATAAACACACACACACACACACACACACACACACACACACACACACACACACACACACAGATTATTATTAAATTGTGGACGAAAATAAATTGTTATTTATTACTTAATTTGTAATTTTAAAATATAATTTTAGATCCTAAGAGGAGTGAAGGTGCTAGTGTTTTTACAATTATGTTTATTTTCTATAAACACTTTTTTGTATAGAAATATTTTTCCAAAAGTTTCGACCAGCAACTTTTTAAATCAGAATTTGTCTCTAGATGGTACTTTTAAGAGGTTATTTTTAAAAAATCACAATTGTTTTTCCAAAATTTTGGAAAAAAATTACACAAAATTTGTCAAAAACGCATTTAAAACTTTTTTTTTTAATGCAGTCTTTATAAAGATTTAAAAATAGAGAATAATATAAGAAATTTTTTAATGCAAGAAAGTTTTTAATATTTTACACTTCATTTTTTCTCTCTTCAAATTTTTTTCCCTTTTCTCAAGCTAATAGTGAAGTATAAGACTGGCTGAGTAAAAATATATATATATTTTTTCTTTTAGTAACAAACTTTATCATTTTTTAAAGAAATCGTCTTGAATAAACTGAAGCTCCGCATAGAATCATTTTATTGAAGAAACGTTTAGTTGTTTCATTAAAATGAAATGCACTCACTAAGATCATCTCACCAAATTAGTGACAAATGCCCATGGTGCAAAGTATGTTCAGATTTTTAAATTTTATTTCGTTGATTTTGTCACCAATAATTATACCCGTCCAACATTAAAGTGATGATGATATTTTAAATTATATTATTTTTGAGGGTAGCAAAACGATAGTCTCGTTACCTCAAAAATATTTTCCTGATAGCAAAGTTACTCATCGATGCCGTTTAGTAACGCTCACTGGTAGAGGGTGGAAGATGGACAGTAACAACGAAACGTAAACAACACAAAATAACGATATTAATAACAATTATAACAATGAACGCCGTATAGTAATACGGTAACAATTGAGTAGTCAGTACAGGAAGTGACGTCGACAGAAGAATTTCACCGGAAGAAAATTCACTCCGATCTAATTAGGACAGCTCCCCCGGAGATCTGTTCCGTTTAAATTGGACGGTGCCTAGGGTGAAAGATAGCAAGTCCATTTTAATGATTTTTTTTTTTTTTTTATTTCGTAGGTATTCTTGTAAATTAAATAATAATCCCCATCGATTGGCATTAAAAATAATAATAATAATAATAATAATAAAATATTATTGGCTTGTTTTTTTATAAAACATACGAGAAAGAAAAAATAAGTCATAAACCGTTGTACAAAAATGGCTTTTTTTATTATTTTTTGGTTTTTATAACATTTTTTTTTGTACTTATTCCCTTTTACCCGGTCACCGTCCAATTAGATGTAATATTTCACATAATATATTCATTCACAAATGAAAATAATAACGCGTATAGGATTGAACGGCGGCAGTGGGCGAGATATTATTTACGAACACATATTTTTATTTTATTTTCATCCCTCTAGTCTCCTCAGCTGTCCATGACCTAAATAAGTATATTTATGCGTCTAGTGGGAGGAGGGGGAGGAAAAGAAATTGTGTTAATACCGCACGATGCTCGGAACGCAAACCGATCGAATTAGAAAACATTGTCTTTTCTGCGGTCTATAATTACATTATGACTCGTACTTTAACGCGATTCGACCGAGATAATACAATTTTACTCGCCGAACGTCCTTAAATGCGGCAAATTAAATTATACACATTAAAACTCACCGAAAATGGTCGCTTTACTGTGACATAAATACGTATGTGATATTATAACTAGCTGTAGAGTTTTCAGTGGTATAACAAAACACCCAGAACCGAAATAACGTATAAACAGTGTAGGCATTTGCCTCGAACGTTAAATTTTAAAAAACGCCAAATAAATGCCTAAATCAACTATAACAATCAAAATATAAATTACTATTTCCGGTTTTTGTAATTAATTTTATTGAACATTTTCGTAAATGCTTCACCTAAATAATTTTGTTTGCAATTTACATACAGATTATATGATAATGTTATATTATATTCTTATTTATTTCCATCATTATGAATTGTAATAATATGATCGTAACACAGTTTAAACTTAAACACATTTTAAAAATTTTCATTTCCAAAATATTCTTCATTTTATTTTCTATCAATATTTAAATTTTCATAAAGTTTGAATTAAAAAAAAATATTAAAAGAGTTCTTGTCAAATTTAGAATTGTTTTCTTAAGTTATGGAAAAAATATTGAAAATGTCGAAAAATAACTTCACTTAAGTTCCATTTAGACGTTAAGAGCCAATTTTTTTTCTTACAGCCAAATGATCTACTCCAAAACTATACAAAGAGATATATTTCCAGAAACAATCTAAAAATCGTAGATAAAAGCACCAATAGACAGACCGTCTATTGAACGGTCTAATGGATCTATGTCTATTCACGCTTAACCCAAATCGCTCTATGTCATAATGATTAAATAGTTGGACTTAGTTGATTCCGGGTAAAACAAATCTGGACAAAGATTTGTTTCTGACATTTTTCATCTATAAAATATTTGTTTTTAATATTGTTTTATTATTATTATTATTACTTTTTATATATAATATGTTTAATTTCAATTTTTTGTATCAAAATTTAAATACTAAAAATTTAATTATTTTTGTGAAAATAGAATAGCTTTTTTGATTTACTAAAAACTACATTTTTGATCACTTTGCTCCGTCACATCTTAAATTGTTAGATATTATTATTCTCAAGTAAAGGGTTCAAGTTTTCAAAAATCTATAGAATTATTTATTACTTTAACAACAGAATTACGTTTGCGGTTGTGGCCCAATGGGCATGAATAAAAAAGTCCGATTCTCCATGGAGGAAATTTGGAGGTATAAAATAAAATTTTTGTTTGTTTCCCTACAATATTACGTATTTTATTTTTTTCATATAATTCTGATTTAGATATTTTATGTATGAAAATTATTGGGGGGAGGCAATACTTTCCACTGGTTTGTGAGTTTTTGATAACTTTTTTAAATACCAATATTCCGTCAAACGTATGCCACAACGTCTGCGAAAAATATAAAACAAACAGTGAATCAACTAGTTTACAATTATTAACGGTCGTGAGTCTCGAAATTTTTCGAAAATGTACAAAATTTACGTTAGTTAATTGGGCGCGTGTAATAACAATTAGATATTATATACTCTAAATTCGTTCCTAACCTGGTGCCCATTTAAACGTTTGCTTATATTGAACGTCGTCATGGTTTAGTTAAAGTTTTTGTGAAGTGTTCCTCACATAAATCGAAGATCACGACTAATCTAACCAGAGTATAGTTTGTTGTATAGTTTTTGTAGATTCGTCCTTGTAAAAATATTTTTGAAAACATTTTTAAATGCCAGTTTTGTTTTGGCGTGGCAACAATAAATACTTTATTTTAAGTAGAAATAATAACGAAAATAAACCTGTCATTTGTCATTACGCGCAAAAAGACAAGAAATCTGTTGAAACTTATCTTTATTTTTAAAAGCTTTTATAAACTTTAATAACAATATAAATGTTTATAGACTTTAACTGCGTCAAACGTTGATCGTACGTATTTTACCAATTATTCTAAACTGTGAAGTCAAACCCCCATGCCAACCAAATTCTGAGTTGCAGTCTTTAATTTCTAAGTTATTGCAAGTTGATTCCCAGAATTTGTAAGTTGATAATTACAAAAAATGCATTGTATTTATAATATGTGAGCCCCCCTCACCCCTCCTTACCATGACCAAATTCCTTCGGACAAATTTATAAGTTCTATTCCTTATTTTGTAAATAATTATAATTCCATTTCCGGAATTTATAAGTTTACACTTCTTGCATGAGAAGAGGGGGAGGTATTCTAAGTCAAAAATCTTAATATTTTCAAATGATTGTAAATTGGTTTAACATATTTTACAATTTTTTTAGTAAATTTTCATTCAAATTCACGGTTTTTAAACTATCGAGAACTGCAAATTATTTCTATTTCTTACGATCAGCCATTGGATTCCATGAGTTGTGTGACTATGACACGATTATGTTTTTTTCATCTTTAAGGATACTCGACCTTCTAAAATATAATTACTATCGATGTACTTATAAATTATAATTCGTGTAGGTACTTCTTATTTGATCTAGCCGATAAATAAAATTCGAGTGGCGCGTGCCCACGCGTAGTATACGACGTAATAGTTCAGCTCGAGTTTTTTTTTTTTTCAAAATATGCCAAGTACCAAAACACTTCATTATTATTTCTACCTAAATATAAAACGTTTTACGATCATTCGGTTGACATTCAGCCCACATTTCGGCGATTAAAATAACAATTGAACTCGTGTATCCTTGAAATCGATTTTTATTTATAAACATCAGGGCTGTGATTTTAATGTATTTGCGTGTTTCATGTTTGTTAGGATTTGTACGGATTTGGAGAACATTTGATCATTCAATCTAAACTCATATTCAAAGTTTGATTTTGCCTATTTTAGGATTAAGAGCTTTTTAATGTATTCATTTTTATTTAAATCATTTTGTTTTCGAATTTCGATTCATATTTATCATTTCATATTTTGTACTTAAGATTTTAAAAACCATTCATTTGATGATCGTTTAAATTGATTGAAATTTTCACATATCAGCAGGTGAAGAATAAAGTAAATTCAATAAAATGTCATTTAATTAGTTGTTAAAAGTTCTTTTATTTTGCGATTATGTATGATTTTGCACGTTTCAATTGGTATAATATGATGCAAACTTTCAGAAATAATATAGTGAATCTTTTTCACAAATTTTAGTGCATAAATATATGCACGTTTGACGGTTTTTTTTAGTGTACCAAATTTATAACCCAAATTTTGATCAATAAATATGAGTAATAAATTATGATTTTTATTTTAATATAAGTACTATATAATAATAATTCATTGTGATTCATTAATATAATTAAATGATTTTATTAACATAAAAATAATATAAGCTGATATATAAACCACCTGATCTAATTCTCGTACCGATGTTCGGAGTTCCTATGATAATTAATACATTATTTAAATAATTTTTATACCGTTTTACAATAACAAATTAAAAACAAAAATGACTTAATTAAATATATTAATAAATATTTTACCGTATTTACAATTACTACAAAACTTTAACATTAATATTACTAAAGTTGTTTATAGTTACACATAATATTTAGTTTTTATTATTTTATTGTTTGATAAACACATTCTGATCGGAGTCATTAATTATTTTATGAATCGCAGTTTTTATATGACTTTTTTAAATTATATCATTGGTTTCTTTGATCTAATTAAATATATTACCTAAATTTTTGAATATAGTTTTTATCAAGTGTCCAGAGGAGCTTCTTCGCCTTGTCAGGATTGTATAAAGAGGTTTTATGCTCTTTCCTGTTCCCCTGTCTATTGTTAATCTATTACGATAAGTATTAATTGTCTTGTATTGATTTTATAAGAATTTGTTTAACGTACAACTTATTATAAAATATATACATATTATATTATAATTGACAATGTGTTTGTATAATAAAATTAATTTAACATGGGGTATTTCAATGGAAAAAAGGAGTAGGCTATTATTATTAATAATATTTTCTGGATTGTATGCACTGTATTTCTGTTTGTTCTATTAGTGCCCCTCCCCAAGCATATGTTACACCATATTATAATAGAATTGAATAGCACAAATTCATGTAAACCTCGTCTTATAACTGATTTATAAAGAAAACGAATTTTGTAAAATAGAACAGTAAATCTTCTCATTATAATAAATCATTGTTGTTTGTTTTAAGTGTATAAATATCGAAACATCGCAGCAGAGGTTCCGCTTTTATTCCAATTATTTTTTGCAAATCTCCTGTCGCGCAAAAACCAATAAAGATTAAAAATTAGATATATTCAAAAATAGGGAGTACAGCGTTAAATTTAATCTTTTCGATCAAAATCATAAAAAACAAAAGAAAATTCAAAGTGAGTTTTTCTTGAATTCCTAAAAACGGATTTTTTTTTCGTCAAAAACCGTCACGATTCTTAGTATTTTACGGCCAAACGCATAAGTTTTATAATATAAACGCATTAAGCTGCATAATATCTGAAAAAACGTCATCATTGCAGGCAGAGGTTACTTGGAAAATTGAAATTTGTCGATCTTTCTGTATTTTTATCCAACTACTAAATTAATCTAAAATCATTAAAAGTTACGATCAGTAAATTTACACAGACGAATAATTACCGACCATTACAATCCTATTGTATTAGCTTCTGTTTCTTGTTTCTCTTTAAGCAGTTTCATTAAATCATCAATTGGAACAACAAAATTACCTTTTGTCATTAAATATTTAAATTCAGAAGATTCATAAAAATCAATTCAAATTTTGTTGAAATTACTAAAGATTTTTTTTTCAAATTTACTTATCAAATTACGTAATACGTTACAGACCTGTTGATTGTATTAGTATATTAGTGAAAGATCCGATAAGCATTTATTTTTTGACTAAATGGAGTAAAACCGTGAAAGTCCATTGAATTCTAATTATCTGAATAAACATAAAAGATTAAAAAAAAAATTATTAGAATAAAAAGTCAATCAAACTGCGATGAAGAATACACTTCAAAAGATAGATTGATAATGTATTATGATTAAATATTTTATTCGGATGATTCGAACCAAACAAACTTACGGTTTTATGCCTTTTAATCATAAAATAAAAGCTTATCCGATCTTTAATGTTTTTTATTTATCGAGAGCTTCAGTATAATTATTTACAATTTACAAATTTGACATGCGTGTTTGTACAGATGTTACCTGTCATTATATTATGAGATATTAATATTACTTCACATAATAAGATTTTTAATTTAAAATGTGTTCATCTAACTTAATATTTATCTGAATCAGTTTAAAGGTTTATTAATTGAATTTTGATGTGATCCGATAATATCACATAGTGTTTCTGGTGGGCTTAATAATATTAAAATAAGCCTAAATATAGTAAATGTTCACTTTATTACTAGTTTTTACCACTTTGTTACCTGCAGAGCTTGGAGCTGGTGATGGTGGTTTAAATGAGTTCTATTTTGTGTATTGCTAATAGTTTTTAAAATTTATCGATTTTTCTTTGATTGATTGTTTAAAACACATGGTTTTCAAATGCTTCAACATGAGAGATCTGACTGTGAGCTTATTTACTCTAAATTGAATATCTATACGGAGATTTTACTAATTCAGGAAAACAATTACAATAAGTTCATGAAAATATAGTTTTCCTTATTATTTTATAACCACTTTTTTTTAAAAAATGTATATCGGTTCTTATTTTTTTGATATGACTACTGAGACAAAAAATTATATTATGGTTTTGGTTTTGGATTTGGTTTCAAATACAACCGTATTTGAAACCAAACCCAAAATTATATTAATAAGTTAAAATAAACTTTCGGTAACAATAATGGTTGCAATAAATGAAAAAAAAGTTTTAACAGATTTCAAGCCTTGTTCTAGAGCTGATGTAAGACTTCATGGCTTGAATTGAAGGGGGATGCAATGGGACGAAGCTCCTTTACTACATAAAAAAAAAGAAATTAAAAAATGACGTCTCTCTACTACAGCTATCAAAGCAACGAGAGGAAGCGCTTATGACTGGTATACCTGAAGATCATAGTTAAAAATCATGTTTTTTTTCTTCATTTTAAAGGATACACCGTATTAATTTACTTATTTTAATTTATATTTATGGCTATCACACTATCAGTAATAAATTGTCTTCGCATTGTTGGACAAAATAAATCCGTTAACAACCGTTAACAACAAGTCTTTGCGTGATTTTCATATTATTACGATAGGAAAATAAAACAAAAATATTCTAATCACAGTGACGAACAATAAGCTATTATAATAATATTATGTACAACACAAACGAAACGTTATAAAGTATATTATATACGTTGACGCAAAATTTTTTCCACCACTCCGTTGATCTAATTCCGTCGTTTATTTTTCTTGACGACTGCGTTTGACATTTCAATTTGAGTGCTGCTTCACCTACGTTTAATGAGAGAATCGTCAAAGTATTCACTTTGACTACGATTCACGACAAATCGCGTACATATTAATGTAACTATTGTTTTGATGTGTTCGTTGGCGTGTGATATTTCATTATTATATCAAATTCGTTTCGTACACGCGTATTTTTAATTATTGTATTTAATTTAAATTTAAATTTAAACCTCTTCAGATGTATTTAATCGCCAGATATCGGATAAATTTTAAAATTGTTTTTCATACCGATTTTGCAATCGGAGTTAGCATAAAAATAACAGATTTATTTTGATATTATTTGTATTTTTAATATTAAAATAATAATAAATTAACAGAACAGTTAATCAAATAATTAAAATAACTAAAAATATTATTATAATATTTATAAAAGTATAATTAATTTTCCAAAATTTTTACTGTGGCTTCTAAACTATAATTGTGTAACGTTTCCGAAACCCGACGGTTCAAATTGTATTTAAAAGTATTCGTTCATATTTTCTTTTTGAAATAGTTTTGAATTGAGTTCAAACGAACATGAACCGCATAGTTTTCTATAGGTACCATACGAATGGATAAAAGTATAGTGTATAAATTATAATAATTTATAGCAACGTAGATAAAAGTCGTGCACCCGTTCAACAGAGACACATGGACTTTAATAAAATTATCCATGTCAACTGAAAAACGATTATCAGGCATGTTCCTAATGGACTGATTTAAGGGGAAGGGTTTAAATTTTGTATTATCTAAAAACATTACCTCCCCTCTCCAAAAAAATGTGCCTGTTTATTGTCCTAGCTTTATATCGGCTGTACAACTCGTTACTATAGATAGGATGTTAAAAGTTTGAAATTGCTTTTTTTTTCCTAATAAATCCAATTATTTTTGAAACGCCATGTTGAAAATACATATAATATTATACTTATTATTTGACGTATCGAACATGTATTGTCGAATCTTTCTGGTAAGTACACAACGCATAAATTATTGAGTAGGAGGTTTGAGTAAAAATACTGAAAATATAATTTGTTTGCGCACAAAAATACCATTCGCTTGAGAGTTAGGACAGTGAACTTAAGAATATTTTATTATAAAAATATTAATTATTCTTACTTTTGGTACTTAATTAATGAAATTTTTCAATCCGAATGGAGTTATAAATCTAGTCATTTTGCAATAATGTTTATTTATTTATTTTTGTAGTCACTTTTTCTAAACGACAGAGTGCTCTAAAAATTATTGAAAACGAAGAAAAAAAAAATAATAAATTATAATAATTTTTTTATTTTATAATAATATTGATTTTAGTTATTAAATGGTAACACCAAAATTACAAACTTGAAATTTTCGTGAATTTCATTAAACTTTTGGGATAACTATGGGATTTTGAAAAACAATAATAGGTATATTTTTTCTTTAAAAATCAGCACACCCACTCGAAAAGTACGCACTCGAGGAGCGAAGAATACTCGTGGTGCGAAGTATGTCGGATTATTTCTTATGTTTCCGCTTTAATATTCAGAATTATGCAAATTATTTTACTCTTTAAAAGGTGTGCAATCTACGAGTAAAACGATTAACCATAACTCGCGCGCTAAAAATGATTTCAATCTCTTCGGTTTTATTACAATTATTGAATTTGATGGGATCGCGTTCAAACAAAATGAATCTTTATTATTTATTAAATCTTCGTTTTTACTTTATCTATTACTCTACTTTATGTTTTTATGATTTTAATTATTTTTCCTTGAAAATTTTCAAAAGTCAAACCGTTTCAATATCGTTCTTGCACATATATTCAACGATCACTTTAGGGCAGGTCTGGAAATTATCGATGTAGGTCAGGTCTGTGTGTACAACGAACAAAGCGCGTAAATTACAAAGTGATCGTCGAGCCCTCGAGGGACGACATTCACATTTTGAGTTCGCGATAATTCTAATAACTTCTCTCCTCTACCCCTTCCACCATCCAAGCCTATCCGTTCTCCCATGGCAAACTTTCGTGTCAATAATTAACACGGCATACTACATACGTAATATTATGATGTTTGTGTGTATGTGTGTGTGTGTGTGTGTGTGTGCGCGCGCGCGCGCGTGTGCGTGTGTGTGTGTGTGTATTGTATGCGTGCCTTGTACTGCGGTTAGGCAAAAGCGTGTTTACACACGTTTGATTGTTTGTCAATCGACAATCAGACAGTGCAAATGAAATTATAGCACGAAATGGCTTATTCTAAAACACACATACTGCGCGTGAGCGACATTCGCGTTTTACGCCCACGTTTACAGGGTGTTCCGGAGGGTCTGGGTCAAAATCCCGACGTACCAAAAATCCTGATAGCTCAAAATCTTGACAGTTTAAAATCCCAACATTTTAAATTTCTATCTATTTAAATTGATAAGTTGAAATAAAAATATATTTTTCGAAAATAATATAATATATTCTTCGTGGCGCAATATTTATGTAAAACTTTTACGCGTAACTTAAACCCACCGAAGATGTACATCTTTTTTAGTGATCCTAAATGTTTTGACCGCGAGAAATATATAACCCTTTTTTGTTCCATAAAATTTTTATTTTACCTGCCAATGTTTGGCGCAATTGATATGTGCCTAGAGCGTACCGGCAGCCAAACAAGGCGTTATAGCCGTTTTAACTGCACGGGGCAACATTGAAATCGGATCAGATATATGCACGTCATATGAGCAATGTGGGGTGAGACCTACCCTTTTCCTTTCGTGACCACCTAACCGTTGCGTTAGACTGCAGCAGCGAGACGTCACGCGGGCTGGTTGTTATACGCCTGCGCACACCCGCGTAACATGTCGCGTATTGATTTTATCGTCAAAACATGTTATTTTATTTCAGGCACTCCGTCGCGATGGCAGTGTTGAGTATGTGTGTGTGTGTGGGGGGGGAGTATTGTATCACGACCCCTTCCGAAATTATTGCAAAGAGAACGCTTTAATTTCATTCGAAGGTGCCGAAATAAAGGAAAAGGACAGTGTGGAACAATTTGAGAGAAAGGCAGAGTTGTGTTCGTGTCAAAAAACCCTCCGAAAATATCCCGCGTCAGTACTTGACGAGAGCTGTAATGCACGGTGCACCGTAACTGCGCACGGATCGTGGCCATTTTGTAATATATCACCTTAACTCCGCATACAAGGTTTTTTTTAAACACCTTAGCTTCGCACACGATGTTTTTTTGGAATATTTATAATTACTTTTTATCAACAGCACATTTTTTCGTTGACTGTATACAAAATTTATTTCATTTGCCATATTTAAATAAAACTGAATTAAACAGATAATATGTAATAACTTTAACGAGTAATAATATTTTAAGCAATATCAGGCGCGGATCCAACGGGAGGGCGATGGGGATGATCGCTTCTCCCAGAAATTTTAAAATGCTTAATGCATGTGAATTTTTTTTTAAATTTTATGTATATTTTATCAGTTTTTGTTTAATCGCCCCCTACAAATTAAGGTGTTGGAACCACTACTGAATTTTATTATATTAGTTTTATGGCATGTTGACTTTTGGTGTTTTAAATATTTTTAGAATTCGTCCCGTAAACGTTACTCAGAAGGAAAATAATTTTCTAAACTACTAAGTTCTTTTTCCTTCATTTTACATTCGAAAAATCATTTATTAACTTTCCAAATTAAAGTTCTTTTGTTTTTGAACTTTAAATATTAAATAGACTTAGATTTTACAGGCAGTATTTTTAGTAATTTTAATGTGAAAAATAATTTTTTGGCCGAAGCAACAGTAATAACTAGAAGGCTCAAATATATAATATACGTAGTTCAAATTTCGTTATCAAGTGAAAATCGATTATTTTCAAGTTCAAAAAATTTCATAGAATGTTTTTATTTTCGCTTGTTAAGTAAGTTCTTTCGAATTAGAAGTAAGTACTGCCATAATAACGGATAGGTAAAAATACCTTTTTATTCCATTAATAAGTCCTCCCCCCCTAACGAAAAAATTCTGATTACGCCCCCATCTTTAATATTGAGAATATTGATCGACGTAGCTCTTTCGTCGAAAAAGACTAATAATATTGTCATTAGAAAAATAATAATAATAATAACGACGAAACGCTGTTGGCAAAACAAATGCGCAGTCGACGTATGATTGCGTATAGCAAGATATACATCACCCCGACGACGACGACGACGGGTCTGCGAACCCCTGGATCTAGAGACCGGAGATTGACCCAGACAGACGGTCAGTCGGCGGGCGGTGGCGGAGGAAAATTATTATTATTATTATTACTATTACTATTTTATTAAACCCCTTCGAACGACCGACTGCGGCAACGGCAACAACGAATAGTAATAATAAAAATAAAATAATGGACGCGCACCACACAACAAACACAGAATAATAATAATAATAATATTCATATACTCACTCCGCGGCATTCAGAGTGTTCACGCTGGTGTCAAACCGCGGCAAACCGGGATAAGAGGGCAGTAGTCCTATTTTAAGAACCGAGATGAATACGCGTATAAATATAGTATGTATGTATTATATAATACGTGTGTATAGACATAATAATATACGTGTACGTGTTATTTTTTAATAAAATATAAACATTTCTTCTCAACCTCCCTCTCATCACCCCACCAGCCGTATGCTGTTTACCTACATAATATATAAATATATGTATATTTGTTGTACATATTTTTCACCGACTCGTTCATAAGAAAAAAAAACACCCGGCCCGGTGACCTTAAACTTGGTAACATGTCCTTAAAACTATCGGTGGTCGGTGGGTTATACGAGTACAACGTCGTACAACGCACACATGAGACACCGGACGAATAACATAATATTGTAATAATTATTGTGTCCGTGCGTCATACGTACATATTGTTCTGTTGAAAAACCCGACGGATGACGATAATATAATATTATATTTTAAATGAATCGCTGTGGAATATTTCCGTGGAAAAAAATGTGATAGAACTAAAAACTAAAAATTCAATAAAATGTTCTAGTACCTAAAGTCGTGGAACATTTTAGAAATTGGATAGGATATTCTAAAACCGATGTAAAACATTCTAGAAATTCGATAAAGACTTTAATACATATTAGAAGATTCTGGAAAATTCATTGAACATTCTAGAAGCTTCATATAACACTTTTTATATTAAAAAAAATAATTTTTATACAAAAATAATTCATTAATCACACCGTACGCGTATGTACTTAAGTAAACTCCAATGTAAGAAAATAATAATTTTAATACAAAACATAATATTTAAACACTGCTAAACATTTTCTAATGTTTAAATTAAAAAAAGGTGGGCGAGTGTTTATGAAGTTTAAATAAGTTTACATAATAATAATTAATTATATGTAATAGTTAATAGTTTATTGAATGATCGAACCTTTGATATCCATTCACATTTAACTGTTTATACGTTATAGTATTAAAATTATATTTTGCTTACATCGTAGTTCACAAAATATTTCTCATAATGTTGTAAATCTATATTTAAATTTTTATTGAGCTTGAATCAAAAAAAGATAGTTTTCGAGTCTTTTTTGTCAAATGTTGGGTAATTTTCCAAATTTTGAGAAAACAATTGAGAATTTCGAAAAATAGCTTCTCAAAAGTATCTATACCATCTAAAGACAAATCCGGTTTTAAATGTTACTGGTAAAAATTTTTAGACAATAATACAAAAAAGTGTTTACAGGAAAAAAAACAATAAAAATCATTGTAAAAAAACTTTACCTTCTTCGCTCTACTCGGGACCTTAAATAACAAGCTCATTATAATATTTTCCTACGGCAAAAAACAGTTACAATAAACAAATTTAAGTGACCCCAAAAATACAAAACAGAAACAAATAAATCATATTGCACGTGTTATTGGAACACGTCATTAATGCTAGCGTCATCAACATACGATATATACACATATAAACGAATGACCCCTGTCCTTATGTAGAAAATAACTACGCAGTATTTCGCATTCGTATTTGCAGAAACATTGTCGCGTACTATTTTATTATAACTCACTATAATAATAATAATAATACAGGGAAGCGTCCATATTGGTAGTTACAATAATCGTTATTATGTAATATCAGTGTCACGTTTCGAGGGAACAAAATGGTGTCGTAATGTATAAAAAGGTATGGGGGAAAATCGTTTGGCCAACGACGCAGCTGTAAAAATGTTTTCCATGGGTAAAAAGACGATTTCCGGGAACTCGACTGTCCGAGTGCAAT
Organism: Stegophylla sp. TES_Ste_2020; assembly: GCA_025469315.1. Classification (NCBI taxonomy): domain Eukaryota; kingdom Metazoa; phylum Arthropoda; class Insecta; order Hemiptera; family Aphididae; genus Stegophylla; species Stegophylla sp. TES_Ste_2020. The sequence goes on along the minus strand of JAIPRM010006071.1, from coordinate 3,243 downwards.
TCGCTTTCGGTTCGCGTTATTGCGATTAAACGGTTTAACGCGCACGGCGGCGGCGGAGTTTCGTCGAATCCCTTTCAAACGCAACCGACTGACCGGTGTCCGAAGAAATTACACATCTGTGTATTAATCACACATAATGCAATTATTATTAATACTTTTACTAGGGATCGGGACTAATAGCACTTTCAAAACAATGAAATATTCGTCGAAAAAAAAAAATGAAAAAGATCGCGCGCTATAATATTATGCTCTAAAAAATTCAAATGAAAAATGTTTAACGTGTTTTTTCAGTCTCAATTCTGTACTCATAAAAATACTTAAAATATACTTAAACTTAAAATGTATTAAAATATGTATTTCATTTTTATATTCTGATGGGAGCGAAAAAACTAGTGTTTTCATAACGATATTTATTTATTAATGTATTAGTATTGTTTTGTGTGTTTGTGTTTTCTAATAAAAATACTTGTCCAAGCGTTTCGACTAGCAATTTTTTTAAATAACAATTTTGCTCATTTAGGTACTCTTAGGAGGTAATTTTTCAAAAATTGTAATAGTTTCTCAAACATTTGGGAAAAAGTACTCAAAATTTGACCAAAACGATTTTAACATTTTATTTTTTATCTAAAATAAATAATTTTATTGTATATTTTGATTATTTGTTTAGTTATATGCGAAAAATTCGTATTACAGTTTACAATTAAATTAAATAAAAATAAAAATAATCTGAAATATTTATTTACATAGAATTTACATAAGTTTAAAGTGATTGACAAAACAATTAAATAAACATAAAACATAGCATATCGAAAAACTAAAGATGTTATGAAATAAAAAGGGATAGTAAAATGTTATTGTTAATTTTCATTCTTTTTTTACATGATATATTGTCATACTTATAGGATTAATTTAATAAAAACTTAATTATGTTTAAAATTACAATAACGTTAAACGCAAAAAGTGAATAACTCTTAAAATGATAATAACGATAAACGTAAAAATTTAACGTTTTAGTCTCTAACAACGATAAGCAGTATAGAATGAATAACATTTAAACCGCAATAACGTTAAAACGAAGTGTTTTTTTTTTTTTTATAATTTGAGTCTGGCTAAAAATATAAAATTTTACAATTACGGCCGTTACGCTTTTTTCGTATCTATATAAAAAATACACGCAATGCGTATGAAAAAATACAATATGTAAAAATTACATTTTAAATGTTGAATAAAGTTTGACACCCCCTAAAACGTTAAACACAGTGTATAGGTTTCGGGGATATTTTTTTTTTTTTTTATCTTACCGGGTGGAAGCCAAAAAAACACGATTTGGATAACGTTTCGCAAAAATTGAAAACGGACACCACATATTTAACCCGATATTATATTATATTTATATTATATATTTTATCCAAACCCGATATCGTCTAAAACGCAGTTATAATTATTACTGGTCATTATCGTGTCAGGTCAATGTAAAATCTGCCATTTAAAGAAATAATGCCAAACACACTTCGCTCCGCGAGTAGGTTACTCTTGGTGGGTATGTTAAACATTAAAGAAACGATTGTGACTAAAAATTTCTGATTTTTAGCGGTTCGATGTCGACTGTTCGGTATATTCTGTATTAAAATCTTTTTTGTCATTTTTTTTTTTTCTTACGAAATGAACCATACTTTGTATTTATTAATTTCAATTGTGTAATCAGAAAGCTATAAAATACATTCTATAAATACAATCATTTATTCGAATTGCAATTATTGCTTTGATTAGTATGAGCAAGAAAGTTTTTTTTTCCATTTTAAATAATGAAATACCAATGACAAATATTGGTTTTTAATTATCATTTTGAAATATTATGGACAACAATTTATGTCAAACGAATTTTTCAATCGCCTTTAAATATGAAATTGAAAATCTGATAATTTGTGAGATTTCTAATTGATGTTTAATTAAAACATCTATTGCACATATATATGACAACAATCAATCGAAAGTTCCTCTTTTTAAATTTTGTGAATTCCAACACTTTTAATTGGACTTCCATTTTAAGGGGGAAAAATCACATTATCATTTCAATATTAAGCTGTAATAATTATTTTTCCCTTATATTCATTCATGCGCAAAATATTACGTGGACAACAGGATTAAAACGAAACTACCCTCTAACAACGTGACAATAAGTGTCCCGTCTGAAGTTTGCTGGAACAAGGGAACATGATTCCGAAAAAAATGGACAATCCCGTTTTTACACACGTGTCCACTATGGTCATCCAAAATGTATTGCTAAAAAATTGATATCACGAAAATCTGATTTACAGTATATTATTTTGTTGTTCTTACTCAATTTTTCGGTCGTTTTCCCTTGCGTTAAGCCAAATTAAACTTCGAATAATAACAACTTCTACAAAGTACCACTCCATCCAAATTCTTTACTAGAAACGTGTGCTATGCATATTAGAGTGGTCCTTATATTTAGCGGTTGGGGAATTGAATTTTTGTCGAGACGCCCCTCAGTATTTATAAGAAACACATACAAATAATACCTACAAAGTTTAGTCATGATAAATCAATTCTTGCGGTGCAAGAGGGTTGAACATTGCCAATTTTAATAAACAATAGTTTAAAAAACTAAAAAATTACAAAATACTGCCCTATTGAGTGATTCCTAACTCACTTGCAATGAATCTTGAAATGGACTTGTCATGACCAAACTTCGTAATTTCAGTACTTTCAATTAAGAAGATCAAGATTTTCCATAAAAAGAAAAAAGCAATATAATATCATCTTTGACAAACCACTTGTTTCTCTCTTAGCAAAATCCAATAGGACTGCCACAAATTCTTGATGCGTTAACATAATATTATGAAAGAATATTTTGTTTTCAAATCGCACTACGTATTGGGCCAATTTTTCACTTTTAGGTAATAGGAAATTAGCCGTCCGAGGAAATGCGAAAGACTCTCATCTCTCCTCCCACTCTTTCGAGTCGACTCCAACAGCAAATATTTTTTTTCTTTTAAAATATGTATTTTCTATTTATTCTATAATATAAAAATGAATCGCAAAATGTGTTGGTAAGCGCATAACTCAACAACGCCTGGACCAATTTGGCCAATTTTTTTTTTTAAAATGTTCGTTGAAGTTCAAGGATAGTTTTCACGGCGAGAAAAATTCGAATAATTACCGGAAAAACCCTAAAAACAGCTCTTTTCTTTTTCCCATACAAACCAAAAATGTATAACA
>JAIPRM010006070.1:8134-19369 GCA_025469315.1 Stegophylla sp. TES_Ste_2020 | reverse complement strand
TCTCATTTATTTTTTATATTATTAACTTCCCTCGTTCAGAATCGTTTTATTGAAGAAATGATTTATCGTTTCTTTAAAATTCAATACACCCGTCAAGAGAATCCCACCCGTCGTGCGAAGAACACCCGTCGTGCGAAGTATGTCCGGCTTTTTAAAGTATGTATCAAGTTTATTTCAAAATTAGTAGAAGTTATAATTGTATAGTTAAAAGGATTTTTTTTTTCAATGCTCATTGAATAAAATTTCCATAAATATGGTTTTTAGGGGGGTGTCCAGATACCCAAAACACCCCCCTTAGTTGCGCCAATGCGTGCACGTACATGTTTGAGGTTTACACGTCGCGTCGGTTCGATAATTTATATTGTCGAGTACACTTTCGGCTTTTAATAAATTACATATCCACACGCGTTAACAATTATTGATATACACATGTATATTGGCCGAATTCGTTGTGCAGTATTGGCCGTATTATTTTTATATTATATTACGCCGCAGACGTTGATTAAAAACTATAAAGTAACTTCGACTGTTATATTATATCGTATCGTCGGGAGGACGTAACGTACCGATAAAGTTTTCCGCTAATATTGGTTTTCTTTTGTAAAGATATCATGGTCAACATCATCGAAACTCTCTTTAATGCGTACGCGAATATCAATAAAAATGTTTTATTTATTAAAATATAGACACTTTTGAATGAAACCAATATTGATGTTTGTAAAATTAATTTTATTTTTAAGAATATCGTAATATTTCCAAAACTCCGAGTTATATTCCTTATTGGTAGAAATTGTTTTTTAAATAAATACGTTGTAATCGAACAATTTAATATAAAATTTAATCGATATTTTATAACATCGATTATAACATTAAATGGAGATAGGATTTGGTTATTCTATTATTTTTTGTTGTTTTTTTCCATATTTTAACTAATCAAATGTTTATTTATATAAAAGTAACGAATAAAAAGATATACATCGTAAAATAACAAATTAAAATTAGTTTTTGTAATAATTATTCAAATTTATGTTTTTATTTTTCCTAAGGTCACTATTAATTGAATTATTATTAATAATAATAATAATAATAATAATAATAACTAAACATATATTATAAATGCAATTAAATTTCAATCATAAATAATGATCATAAAGATAAAACTTCATCGAATGACATCTATCAATGCAACATTACGATTTAATTCGTATTCAAATGTTTTTTTTTCTGTTTTTTTTTTTTTATTCAGATTATGGTATTATTGATTTTGTAGAGTGTACACGGTTTGATAAAAGTGAAAATATTTCATTACGTAAACTACACACGTGCGCTAATACCGCGTATTTTTGAGGGGGCATAATAATAAAAAAAAGACAGTCATCATGACTGTATGGAGTAAGTAGGGCATTTTGGACTTAACACAGGTCTCGTGTATGAAACTAGTGCACTACAGAGTGCTCTTCAAACTCTAATATTTTTTGTCTACATAATTCACACCAATCGATTTGTCAAATTTGTTTATGTTATTGCCAATTTCATCGGTGTTTGTTCTTCTTTTGAATTTAAAACCAATTTTCCGTCAGTTTTTTGTTTTCGTATGTGAACTGAATGAAACTCGTATAACCGCGTGTATACATAACGCATAACAACCTATACAGGATGTCTATTACATTATTTTATTAAGTTACAGTGATAGTTATTCAATTGGGTTAACTACTTGAAAAGTTGAAAATGAAAAGAATACACTTTGTATCATATTAATATTACATTGCCCCATATTTGAACAGTATTTATTGAACTTTTTGTCGGATGTACCGATTTTCATAGTGGAAAGTACTCGTGGAATAATAATACGGGTCTACCGAAATATGTCAAATGTATTAATACATTTTAAGGGAATAATAATAACTAGAGCGTGGAAATCATAGAAATAAATAGAAATAATAGCCCAATGACTTAACTTATAGCCAATGTAACATATTTTTACATATTACAACTTAAATCAATATTTTTTACAATAATTTCATATTTTTTTTTAAATATATTATACATTTTTTAAAAGTATTTTGCGATTTTCAATACATTAAGGATAATGACATATCTATATGAAGAGGATTTATATTTAAGGGCAATGAGTTTACTCGAGCAAAAAAAAGATATTGAGGCAATCACTAATCGCTAGCTAACACTAAAACTGAAGAAAATACAATGTTGGAACGCCAATAATATTTTTTAATTTTTTTTGGTTAATTGTAAAATTATGAATTTTTTTTTACATTCATGTTTTACATTCTAATATATTATATTTTATTACATATTATGGTAAAAATAAATACATATATAAATATACCTGTGTGTGTGTATTTTTAAATTTTAACCCGTCATTACTTTGATGAAGTCTAAAATACCCAACACATTCATTATTCGGTGTTAATTTTTTTTTCCAAAAATTATATTTTTGACTTGAGCTTTAGGGAACATTTTAAAAACTGGTAAAGATTATGTTTTAGAATAATTATTTGGATATAATCATTTTTTGATGATTTAAAATTAGTTTTAAAGGTGTTATCGCATTTTTGCTGGTTTCAGGCCTCAACAGTCTCGTTGATATGAAAACGTTAACTAATATACTAATAATTAAAATGAATATTATAAGGAAGGATGAACTAAGAAAACATGATTTATTTATTTTTTATCTTGATAGCGTAATTACTTAATATTTTTGTCGATAAATATGATTTAAAATCATAAATTATGACTCATGTAATATGCAATTGTCCATGAATCATGAAAATATTTATCAGGTGTATTATATTTTTGTGCGTGTTCAAATAAATATTGTAATAATTTTTTTATAATTTTATATAATTATTTAATGTACCATTTTAAGTAATAATAAAGTGATATAAAAAACTATATTTTTACATTTTAGATTCTGAGCGAAGCCAAGAAGCTAGTGTTTTTACATTGATGTTTCTTTTTTCTTATTTTAATTTAATTTTTTTATGTTTACACGTTTTCGTATAGAAAAATTTGTCCGAAAGCATAGATTAACAATATTTTGATATGAGATTTGTCTATAGATGGTTTTTTAAAGAGGTCATTCTCCGAATTTCAAAATTGTTTTCTCAAAATTTGGGAAAAACTATCTAAAATTTGACAAAAAAAACTTGGAAACTATCATTTTTTAATCCTAACTTAATGAAAATTTAAACATTAAATTAGGAAGAGAAACATTTTGAAGTAAAAGAAACTTTTATTTTTTTTATTTTTAAAAGAATTCAATGAATATTGGTATGGGTTCTTTACCAATATTATCAACTTCACAAATATCACTAATATTACTCGACCCAGACTGACGTCAGGTTCATAACATATTAATCCTCTCCTTAATTGTAACAAATTTTTATATGTAGATTTTCATGTATAGAAACTAGAAACACACACAATTGAATTAACTACACCGTGTAAAGTATGATATAGGTGAAATAATTTTTTTTTTTCAATAACAAAATAATAATAATACAATATACTTTACGTCATTCTAAATTATACAACAAGCGTTTTGTAAAAATTAAAGTGAGATATAAAGTAATATATATTATAATACACTAACGTTAGGGTAGGTAGAAGGGACGCTTGTCCTTGCCGAGTAGAAGTGTTTTAAAGCAGTCAGAGCACATTTAATTAAAATCTCTTTTTTTCTTGTTTAACAACCTGATAAAAATATACACAGATGTAATAAAAAATAAAAAAAGAAAAGAAAAAAGGAGGTTATTAAAAAAGATGTTGGACGCTAAGTATCACTTAAATTTGAGAGGTGACAAAACACCAGCCATGGAACAAAATAACTTGATTAACAAATTAAAAATTTTATATATTAAGCTCAGCGAACATAGGAACATTTGGACATAAAAAAAATTCTTTAATAACTCCTTCAGATGTCTTTCTGAAGAAACGTGGTTTTTCCCAACAAATCGAATGTTGTTTCCGATTTAAATACAGAAAAAGACTTACGATTTTCAAGATTTTTTTGTATCAATTAGACATATATTATGTAAGTGAGATCATATTAAATTTTCAAGTCTTAATATCGTAAATAAAAATGTAATTACATAAAAACTTACAAAATTTTATACAATATTTTCAAAATGCTATACTTACCTAATTCAAAATTGATTAAATATTTTTAAAATTTTTATGAAGTATTTTCAAGACCATCTTTAGTAGTTGGTGAAAGTTTCTAGCTACATTATTTTTGAAGTCGCGTTAAAAAACAATTTTCAATTTTATGAAAATTCCAGTAATAGCATATTTTACCATTTTTTTACAGATTTTTTCTTGTTTTTGTAAAAAGTATAGAAAAATTTGAAAAGTTACTTCTTTAAAGTAATATCTAGGTGTGATTTCGAATTTTTGAAGATACTAATCGAAACTATTGAACAAGTATTTCTATACGAAAAAGTGTTCACAGGAAAAAAATAAACATCATTATAAAATCATAAGCTTTTCCGCTTCACTCAGAATCTATAAGTAAAGTAAAGTAAAGTAAAGATAAGTAAAATAGAGTAAATTTAAGTAAAGTAAAGTAAAGTAGAGTAGAGTAAAGTAAAGGTGATATTATTTCAAAGGGTTCACGCGACAAGTGAAAACCCTTCAAAATATTGCGAATTTTGAGAATTTCTAAGTATAATGTACTCCTTGGAGACGAATTTTGACACAAAAAGTGGCTGATCGAGACTTCTGAATGAATATTTCTATATGCAAAATTTTTCATAGAACGGGTTTATAGAACGGAAAAAAAGAAATATCTTTGTAAATTCATAAGCTTCTTCACTCCCTTCAGAATCTAATAAAAACAACATTTTTGTTATTTGAACATTTTAACATTATAAATATAATTAAATACAGTGGAACTTTGATAAGTCGAATCGATCGGGGGCAAAAAAAATTCGAGTTATCGAAAATACTATTTAAAGTACGTTTTTCCATCTTAACTTAACAAAATGATAAGATAAATTGAGCGTTTTCTGTTAGCGTTATATTAAATATCAACGTATACATTTCGTATTTCAATCTAAGTATAATTTTACCAATAATAAATAATATGATATAATAAACGTTAATATCGGACGTCATTTTGTTGAATTTATAACTGTACCTCTTCTTAAGCTTTAGGAAAAAAATAGATTGATAATAATGTTTTCATCAATCGGGTTTCGATTATGATTATCGTTATTTGTAAAAATAAACTTGGATATTTGACCTTCGAGTTATCGAAGTATATTACATATTTCAGTAATTTTCGGTAGTGTATGTACATATATTGAACAAAATTCGAGTAATAAATCAAAATTCAACTAAAATTACTTCGACTTGTTGAGAAATACGAGTTACTAAAATTTGAATTATCAAGAAAATGTATCACACGCATTGTATATTGTAAGGCAGGGGCCAAGGTATTCCCTTTGAATTCTCAAAAAGTCGATTTCCTTCATCTATTATGAATATACAAATGCCATAAATCCCAAACCCGGCTAATAAGTAATAATAATTTCAAATTTAGGTACTCGATTTGCCCAGAAGCGGTAATTTCAAACGTCCGTGAATGATGTAATAATATTATCATAAAAACTTACTGCTACTTTATTGTTTCTCAACATCAAATCTTTTTACGTACATAGATCAAACTCTCAATCATTAACGTCGTAAAATTGTACCGCTATTGTGTTGAAAACCAATTATCAACGAGCAACGGCTGTTTAATAATATGCAAACGACCAGGGGCGTATTTATGAGAGGGGCTAAAGGGACTTCAGCCTCCCCGAAAAATTTCAGAAAATTTTTTTAAATTCTGCCTGCTCTATCAGATTTAGACCGTAGAAGTTAAAATTACTTTTATTAAGAATTATTTGTAATAGACAAAATACATTTCAAGCCCCATACATGTCATACTGTGTAATTTTGACGTAGTCGTATGACTGCATTATTGATTGTAATTCATCGAGACATTGACGTAGATGACGAAATCCTATTAGATAAATTTGTCGACAGTGGCAAAGAGAGAAATTTAAATTAAATATAATGAAATTGTTATAAATAAACTGTGTTATCATTATCATCATAATTATTATTACTATGTACCTATTTTATTTCATTATTAATTTTGTAAAAACAGTTAAGCCAATAATAAAAATGAAAATTTTGTACTAAATTCCTAATTATTGTTTTTAATAGGTTGAATTGGAGAATTTTGCTTGGAGAAAAAGCCCAGCCCTCCCCCCCAAAAAAAAAAAAAAAATTCTAAATATGCCCCTGCAAACGACACTCTCATATTCTATTTTATATCAAATTTCGACGGCGACGAAACTCTTTGCAGAAACGTTTCGACCCACGGCCGTGTTCAACACCGAACGGAAAATACGTTTTGTGTTCACGACGATTCGCTGTGATTAAAATAATAAATCTGAGAGAAGTCGCGAGGACGAATAAACGGCAGAGACGAGACGACATTTTGCACACTTTGTTCTTGCAATTTTTAATTAACCGATCGCAGTCGTCGGACTGATTTCGCAATAACGTCTGTACGAAGAGTTGGTAATGCGTAGAATTAGAGAAGACGAACGCGTGCAATAAGACGATTGTCGTTTAAGATGCTCTGAACGTGACATGTATTTATTTACCGATAAAAAAAAAAAAAAAAAGTCCCTGTAAATAACGTCTCAATAATGAGGAAAGAAACAACGAATGACTAATAATATATTATACAATACATAGGTACACGTGTAGGTGCAAATTCAGAGAGGGGGGGCTATTGGTGCTTGGCCACCCCCTGTCACGTCTTCGTTAATTTATTATAAAAATACACAAAAATTATTAATTTACTGAAAAATGTTCAATGATGATTTTACAATAATATATTAGAATTATAAACAATATGTCAATATACATATATATATAATATATATTATTATATACAGTAATATTTACTTCAGATTCTGAGTGGAACGGAAAATCAAATTTTATTATTTTTCAATGATGTTTATTTTAGATTCCGAGCGGAGTGAAGAAGCTTATGCTTTTACAATGATGTTTATTTATTTTTAATTTTTTTTCTCTTTCTGGAAACATATTTTCCTATAAAAAATACATGTTCAAGCTCTATAAATTTGAAATCACACACAGATAGTACTTTAAAAAAATAATTTTTCAAATTTCTTTTTACTCTTTCCAAAATCGAGGAAAATTTGTCGAAAAGTTGACAAAAAAGCAGTAAAAAATATATTATTACAAAATTTTCATAAAATTGAAAAGTGTTTTTTCACATAATGTTAAAAATAGGTGAAAAATAAATATTTAAAACTCGAATTTTTGTCATGTATAAAAATAATACAAATTTCTACACGTGTACATTATATTTATTATTTATGTGTTTGGTAAAAATTAGAACATTTTGATTTTTATTTTATACTGTTTTAACTAACATATTATCACCATTTTCGATGATAAAATAAAGTAGAATAGAGTAAAGTTAAGTAATGGAAAACGAAATAAAGTATAGTAAAGTAAAGTAAAGCAAAGATAAGCAGAGAATAGACGAGAAAGCCGGATATACTACATGTATACTTTACTTTATAATTTTTTTTCACGCTTTCAAATTTTTTTTGTGTCAAAATATTTTTCATATTATTGTTTATCTATGTTTAAATTTTCATAAAGTTTGGATTTGAAAAAGATGGCTTTCGAATCTTTTTTGTCAATTTTTGGATAGTTTTTCCAAAAAATAGTTGAGAAATTGAAAAATTTGAAAAATGACTTCTCTAAAGTACTATTCTCTAAAGAAGCAAATCCCGTTTCAAAAAAGTTGTTGATCGAGTCTTATGGACATGTACCTATTTTCATACAAAAAACTGTTCACAGAAAACAATGAAATAAATGAATAAAAATGATATTTTCAGGTAGTATTTCTTCGCTCAGAACCTATTTAAAATTATAATATTAATGCAAAATGTTATCTAGTTAAATTTATCTTGATAATCCACTTTTAGTTTCCGGCGACCCTCTGTTTGAGAACTTTTGTGCTAGATAGATGAAAATATTACGAGTAGTACGTTTAAATTTTTTAAAACATTTTTTGACATCATTTGGTAACGGACTGACGAGATGTATAAGTATACACATAATCTCCGAACTTCTCGCCACCTCACAAAAAACGGATGGCTTGTGCCGGCATAACTGATGGCCAAAGTTCTACATTCGGCGCCACTGGTTCAGGTGCTCTCCTCCGATATTGTAAGATATTAATATTATAATATTATTGACAAATGACAATGTCGCGTATTCTCCTAGACCGCCTGCGGTGCACAGACCCGATGCCAAATGTAAACTCAGCCAGTGTTTACCTTTTTTGTTGTAAATTCGGCACCGGAAATGGCAGGTAATAAAAAAGATCTACTGTAAATTTCGGCCCGACAAGTTTTGTCAACAGAATATTATACACTTGACCAGATTTCATTTGCCGAGTATTGTAAAAAACATGTTTCATCAATCATCATTGCCAATGCATAGAATGGCCTACTTATATAAAAATACATTATTAATTATGAATTTAATTTTGAGTAATGCTAAATGGTTCTCGAAAATATTATTTGGTACTTATTATTTAGTTATGAGAAGATTTATACATACATACATACATACATACATATATATAAGATACATATTATATTATATATCCTCATGGATTAGTTATTTTCTAAGGAGCGTTTATTAAAAATATTTCTACCAGAAGGCTCAGTTGGTGGAATATGATTTCGTTCAACGCGATTACATTATTATTATGGTATTTTATTTATTGAAAATTGATACATAACACAATTCCGTATGAAATGTAGAGCAACGTTATCAAATTTACTGTGAAAAACATTAAATAAATAAATCAGATATACTTCGTACTAAGGGTGAGACATTCTTGGTGGGTTTGAACTGTATTTTAAAGAAACGATAAAACATTTCTTCAATAAAACAATCTGAGCGGAACTTCAGGGTAACAATATACAAAACTATGGTACTATTGTGTTTTATGATTATGAGAAAAATGCCTGTAATAAAAATATAAAAAATAAACAATGTAAAATATTAAATGTAATGTAATTTGTTTTCCTTAATACATGAAATTAAAAAGTTAAATAGGTTATAATATTTTTATGCATTTTATAATTATTATAAGGTTGTAACTATGTTTGTTTTAATTTTAAATCGATTATTTTGTGTATGTTTCTCTCAATCCAATTAACTTTGGTCATAGATTCAGCTTTATTAGTATAGAAATTACCACATGCGTTAATGGATGAGATTGTTATTTTTACCACGAATCGTTAAAGTCGTGGTACGGAAGCGGAAAAGTGTAGGTAAATAATTGATAATAGGGGTGGGTTAGGTGATAAAAATGTCTGAGTTCAGCGCCTCTAGCTTAGACAGCTAATAATTACAAGACTGAGTTAACAATTTACCTTAAACTTAAAATGTTTGAAAATTTCTTATCATTTATCATTTAGAACTTAAAATCACTGAAAATTCTAGTAAACCTTATATATATATATATATATATAAACCTTTATACAAATTAAGTTAATATATAAAAACAAAATATGATTATTTATACTGTAAAAAATTATTTCAGAGTTGCTTCTTTATTACTAAATTAATAATTATAATTAAGAAATGTATTAATGAAGTTATTAAAAAAATTTAATTTAGTACCTATATTTAATAATTTTAATATTATAGTCGTGTTATGTTTATGTATTACAGTATTTTATTCCACGTAAATATAGTAAATTAAAAGCAAATAATTGACCCATAATTTTTTTTTCTAATTATAGAAAATAGGTCAAATTACAAAAATTTACGTCAGAAGAAGAAAAACGATCCAAAAAATCGCAATTCATAAAACAAAAAATAAAAATTAGATAATAGACACATAGCTATTGAAATAAATTTAAAGTTAGAAGGGAAAATCCTTCGAGTCTTAGATGTTTTTAAAAAAAAAAAACTTCTGGACCCTAACTGTTATCAAAATTAATTATATTCAGTTATCACACATAATAAAAACGTAATAATAATAACAATAGATAATGTAATTAATAATGTATCACAGATTCATTCGCCAGAGTATATAATAATATGTTATTAATATTTTTATTATCATTATTTTTTCATCATTCCCTCTGCGTATTACAATACTTGTATTGTGTAATATTATGTATTATTATTATATATTTTTTTATATAGAACGAAATTCATAATAACTCACGAATCAACCAACTACAAACAATGGAACTACACGGTCGAGTACGAGGAACACTTATCTCAGCTTCCTTTCGTGACCAACAAGATTGTCGGCGATTTTGTCGTAGACAAATCGCAATCACAGCGCGCAATCAAATCAACTCACCGGACATGTTTCGGCAAGATTTATTGCCGTGAGTATATACGCGCGCGTACACACGTGGAGGGGACGAGGGAATACTATTAAACTGTGACCCGTAAGCCAATACAAAATGTTGTAAAACGTATTAAATTTGTAAAATATATATAGCCATTGCAGTAAACCGTTTACTAAGAGTCGCGAAATTGTCTCGTTCGCTGAGATCACGTTTTCAGACCGTATTATGCTGAATTAGTGTTACTATTCTGTTACTATTTCTGTCAATTATGACATTTAATTAAAGGCGATTGTAACGAATATAGAGAATAGTATACTTAGTATGGTGAAAAAGCACTCAGGACTGAAGTCATTATCAGCAAATCGCGCAAAGGAGTTTTTTTTCGTCGGTCGGAAGTAGATAATTATTATTGATATAAGGAGAACAAAACATTTTTAAATAACAATAACTTTATATATTTTAGATTCTGAGCGAAGTGAAGAAGTTAGTGTTTTTACAATGATGTTTATTTATTTATTTTAGATGTTTTAAATATTTAAATTTACTATTCCAAATAGTATTTTTACAATGATGTTTATTTATTTTTTTCTGTGTACAACTTTTCATGTAGAAATACTTGTCTAAAAGTTTCGATCAATAACTTTTTGAAACCGAATTTGCCTATAGATTGTACTTTAGAAAGGTCATTTTTTGAATTTCTCAATTCTTTAATTTTTTTTTTGGAAAAAACTACCCAAAATTTGACAAAAACGACTCGGAAACCATCATTTTTTGATCCGAATTTTATGAA
>JAIPRM010006069.1:0-19372 GCA_025469315.1 Stegophylla sp. TES_Ste_2020 | reverse complement strand
TATATTTTTAGTGGTTGGTGAAAATTTCAAGTCTCTAGCTGCATTATTTTAGAAGTTATGGTAAAAATAAATTTTCAATTTTACGAAAATGCCGGTAACTGCAAATTTTGCCGTTTTTCGTTAATTTCACATTAGTTTCGACATATTTTCACCGCGCTTGGAAAAAATATTGAGAAATTGGAAAAATGACCTCTCTAAAGTACCATATGGGTGTGATTCCGGTTCTTTAGAGATATTGATCGAAACTTTTGGTCCAGTATTTCTATACCAAAAAGTGTTTCCAGAAAGAGAAAAAAAAAAATAAAAAAAAAAAATTAAACATCATTGTAAAATCATAAGCTTCTTCACTTCGTTCAAAATCTAAAAAAATATAAAAAAATGTTAGTATAAATTCATAAAATATTCAGTTTTTTATAATTTGAATAACCTTCGAAAAAAAATACAATGATATATATATATATATATATATACAGGATAAGTAGGTAGTGACTTCAAACAGAAAGAATTGTTTTAATTGTTGAAAAAAATACATGTCCAACACAAGTTTACAGACTAAAAATTATTAATTCTTTGTTTAATGCTAATAAAAATAAAATTGTTGTAAACATTACAAAATTTGAATAGAGAACAGAGTTATGAGCTATTTATTTACTAAACTAATAAAAATAATGCAAAAAAGAAAAACTAAATTTGTTTTTAACTTACTATGAGGTTGACTGAATAATATTTTAACTATCGAACAGGTTGTCTGAGACACAGAAATTTAATAGCGTTAAGAGTGTAATTGTGAACTATGTTCAAGTCTTTTACATTTAGTTAATGAGACACCATGTATGATGAACACAAAGCATGGTGACTTAATAGAACTATCATTGCATCTTTTTATTTTATTAAACTGTTGGGAGAGAGGGATATGGTTGTTTAATCATTAAAACAATTTTTTTAAAGTATCTGCCTTAACTTAAAAATTAATAAAAATAATTTAAAAATTAAAATAAATCAATATTTAATCCTCAAAATTTATAAAATATACCAAAATATTTTATTTAAATCAAATATTTCTTAACCTTTGAAATATTTTCAAATATTATACAAAAAAGTTTTCTCGTGAATGGATTAGTCTACATGTTACTCTCATAAAACTGCATCTACTAGGTAACAATATGAAAAAAAACATAAATCCAGACTCAAATTATAACACACACACACACACACTTCAATAAAAATAGCAATAAAATTCAAAACAACAAATAGCCTAACAACTTAATAAATTAAAATGTATAAATTAGGTATTTTTACTTTTAAGTTTTTAAAAGTAAAAATCTCTTTAATTAATTAAAACAGAATATTTCTGTTGAGTATTGGTATTTTTGTCAAATCATACATTTTACTGTTCATATATAAGTATTGTATTGATTGAATTAACATCTAATAGATAGCTAAACATTATGAATTGTACTTCTCAATTAAATAAAAATGTCTTTTAAATATGTATCTATTCTTACCCTTAATAAATAAAATAACCTATATGTAACTTCTGCTTGGACAAGTTCTACTGCTGCTTTAGACATGACCAAGTCTGGGGTTTCATCGTCATCACTTTTTGTTTCATTGATTTCATTCACACACATTTGTACAGTTCTATCTGTTATAACTAATTTCTGTTTCCGACAACGTTGTGAAATTGGAGTGATTTTGGAAAGATCTATAATCTCACTTTGAGTTTGAAGTTTAGAAGTAGTAGCTTGACGATTCAAAGGAGTGCTATTTGACAATAAAGGTGGAGTTATAGGAGATGAAGTTTGTCGAGGTGATGTACTTTGTACTGAAGTATTTCTTGGAGATGTAAAGCGAGAAGGCGGCAAATTTCTTAATACCTGCTAACAAATAAAGTACAATTTTATTTAAATAATAATTGTACAAAATATATTTTACTCACTTGTGATTGAATATTTACTGGTTTTAATATTAATCTATAATCAACACCACCTTTTCGGGGAGATGATACCATAGCTGTACAATAATTTGATGGTAAAATAACAGATCGAATAGTTTGTTGTTGATGTCCAATGAATACATTATTTTCTATGTTTGGTTGTAAATTATTTCGGGTAATTATAGCTCCAGGCGTTTGAGCTATTGGAATTTGCATATAGTTTGTATCGAGTTGTTGAATATTTGAGACAGCAGTAGATGTGCTAGTATCATTTGAATTTAGTACCTGTAAACAAATATACATTTTAATAAATTTTCTATTTACAAAGAATTTATAAAAATATTTTAAGAAAGATAAAATACACATTATGCTTATTTTTACTAAAAAATTTATTTTGTCTTTTGTAATATTTTTTCAACATTGACTTACTTGTGTAGGAACATTTATTGAATTTAATAACAATTTACAGTCAGCGCTTTGTTGTTGAGAAACAGTTGTTCTATAATTTGAAGGTAAAATAACTGAATGAATTGACTGATTTTGAGGTATTTGCTGTTGAATATCAACATTGGATCTTATAGTATTAGTAGATAATATAGTTCCAGGCTTTTGAATCAATGGTATTTGAGTAAAATTTGTATTAATTTTTTGTAAATTGGATAAAGGAACATTTTTTGGTGCCAGTATATAACTTGTACCAGGTTTTTGTTCATTTAACTCTACAAATATTATTATACAGATTATTTGTTTGCTTAAATTCATTTAATATTTTATAAGTAAATACATACTGGGTCTAAATGAGATCTTTGGAGAATCATTGGGTTTAATTTGGCCATAATATGCTGTATTCAATCGAGGTAGGTTTATACCAGTTCTTTGAAAAACAGGAGCTGTAGATGTGGTAACGTTAACAGTTTTAGAAGCCACTCCACTCGAGCCTGTAAATTTGGTACATAACTTTATTAAAAGAAGTCATTATTAATTAAAATTACAAATTAAAATAATTTTATACATAATACCTATGTAGGTATCAAGTAAATTATTATTATCGATTGTCATTTGAACATTTTTATGGTCTAAGGGAAGTATGTATGATAAATAAATTATAAGTTAAAAACAAATATACTCTATAACAGGCATAATAGATAAGTAATTTAACTCACAATTGTTTTCTGAAACAGTTATGATATTAGTTATTGTAGGCTGGGATCCTGATGGTGATACAATACTGGAGTTTGTTTTTTGAGTATTTGATGTTAGAATATATTGTGTACTTGATTTTGCATCACTGGCTATTGTGGTAGTTATGACATTGTTCATTCTGACAATCTGAGCACCAGAGGGCAACATGTAAGTGACGTTTGACGGCTGAGAACTGGAGGACAGAATGTGTCTCACATTGTTGGTGCTCATGTACTGAGGTAAGGTTGTCCGAGTGGGTGATTGGACAACATATTGATGTGTAACGGGCACCTGCGAGTTGGCAACGAGAGTGTAGTTGCCAATTGATCTCAGGCTGCTGGACGTCAACACGAAATTACTGGTCGCTGGTGAAACAACGGTAGAAGCTATTTGACTCGTGATTATTTGGCAGGTAACGGGCATTGGTGTTTGAATCATTGTAAAATTACTTGGACGTGGCTTTTGATCCATTTCGTAGGTACGGTTTAAATATAAGTCAATAATGAATTTAATGGCGTTAAACAGAATACATAAATTAATTAACTATCGCGATGTGAACCCATCGTTTTCACCTATGCGCTGTGCATTAACATATTGCCCTTACATACACATACGGGTGAAAAAAAAATGGAATAATTTAATAAATTAAACGTCTAGTTTTACTAGAAACGCTTTATGAAAGCCATGTAATCGACAAAAGGAATTGATTTAATTGAAAACATCTAGTATCTGACTTTTTGAAATTTTTATTCCATTTACAGATTCCGCAACAGATAATGTTATCCATAGAAAAATATCATATCACATCAGCGCATAGATATACGTTTATTATCTATGCATCAACGGCAGTGATATCAGGATATCATAATAACACAACATTATTGTCAAAATTATTGAGATTTGAGGCAAAAGTGGCTTAATCCATTACGCAAGCTAATGGAGTTATATGCGTTTTATTCTTACGTTTATTCTCAGCAATTTTAGATTCTGAACGAAGTGAAGATACTAATGTTTTTACAATGATGTTTATTTTTTTATTTTTCTGTGTACAACTTTTCGTATAGAAATACTTGTCCAAAAGTTTCGATCAATAACTTTTTGAAACCCGATTCGCCTCTAGATTGTACTTTAGAGAGGTCATTTTTTGAATTTCTCAATTCTTCAATGCTTTTTTTTTTGGAAAAAACTACCCAAAATTTGACAAAAACTATCATTTTTTGATACGAACCATATGAAAATTTAAACATAGATAGAAAATCATACAAGAAAGATTTTGGCGCAAGAAAATTTTGAAAATGTGAAAAAAAATTTTTGGACATTTTTCTAACATTTTTTTTTTCATTTATTTTTCATATTATTAACTTCCCTCGTTCAGAATCGTTGTATTGAAGAAATGATTTATCGTTTCTTTAAAATTTAATACGCCCGTCAAGAGACTACCACCCGTCGTGCAAAGTATGTCCGGCTTTTTTTTCATAAAATACCGTTATTGTTTAGAAGTGTGGTCAACAGTTAACAATTATTATTTGGGTGTTTTGTATTCAGACACTTAAGCATACAAATTTTTGATTAATAAAGAGAGAAAATGTTAGTTAGGGCCTCTCTTACAGTCAAGGCCATAACTAGGGGGGTTGGGGGTTCAAACCCTTCCCGAAACATTTTCATGAGCAGTAGTGGCGTTAAATCTTGTCTGTTTGAGGGATCGTGCTTCTTAAAATTTATGACAAATTTACTCAACCACGCAGACTTAAAAACAATTCATTGCTTTGTACAAATCCATGTTCTTGTATTAGAAATCCATTACATTTTGAAGTTAGGAGATATAAGTTATTACTCATCTTTATTTTATTTTGTATGTACATATTATAATTTCGTTAAGTTAGTGACAACTCTCTTTGCCTCTGGCTTTGTTAGTAAGTACTTACTGTTTAATATCAATGAGATTATATTTCTAGGGATATTAAAAATATATATATATAAAAGAAGAGAGAGGATATATGTAAAAAAAAGGGAGATAGTGAAGAAGAAAGTTACGTGAAGTAGCGACTTATTTAGATATTCCATCAGAGAAAAATCAAGATAATACAACTCATACAATTTATGCCGTGCTATTAAAAAAAATGTGTTATATTTTAGAATGTTTTCTAATTTTATTTTTATTTTTCCTATTTTTTAGTTCAGAAATTAAGTACGCGATTGTCGACTTCGAACGTGTGCACTTACGTAACAGAGACTGGCTGTACATTGAGGGAGTAATGGTAAATAGCATGTTTAAATATCAACCAGTCAAACTATGGGGCAACCCGAAGGTCGTACGAGCGGCTTCAGGAAAGTTGGCGGTATTTCGAAATTGTGAGAAAAATCAAAAAATGGTCAAAAAAAATCTAAATTGGACTTTAAAAACTTGTGAGGACATGGAGTTGTTACCACGTATATTGGGGCAGTTCCAGGACAGCTTCAAAAAACGATCGAAGGAACACACTCTTACGTCTACGTACATCAGCAAATATTTAAATGCGGATCGTAAACGACCTGTCCTTATATTTTGGAACGGCGCTATTGATATAAAACTAATAAAAGCCATGAAAGTCCCTGGGATAATAGCGTTTTTGGAAATAACTACATATAATAAAGACGACAAGTATTGGTACCTAAAACTTCAAGATAAGGGCAATGGCAACAATACAATATTTACTACTTATATTGGGAGGTACAAAAAGCCCAGGCTGGGTGAGTATTTGAATTTACGAGAGTGTCATAATCTCGTCTGTAAGAGGAACCATTACCGTGTCACATCTTTTCCTGACCCAGTATTGCATGTTATTTTAATGCGCTGTATTTATAATCGTATAGTTAAAAAATTTGAATCAAGTAGGTTATATAAATGTTGTGAGAAAAGAATAAGATAAAAAAAAAAATGTATAAATATTTTTTATCTGTGTATTTAGAACCCAAGATGTACATAAGTTTATGAACTAAGAGTGATAAAGTGTGAAGATTTGAATTATGTATATTTTATGTGTATCAGAAAAAAAAATATTTTTTTTTTCTTATATAACAAATATAATTATAATTTATATTTTTTTTGTTATATTTTGTTTATGACTTTCATAATAACTTAGAATTAGAAATAAATGTATTGTAGTCTACTGTATCAATCATCTACTGGTAATAGAGTTAATGGTTAATTTGTAAAATATATATAAAATATTATGTTATATTATGTATGTTAAATTAGTATAGAACTCGAATATGTTGTTAATATAATCATGACCGTTACAAAATATAAAAATGTACAATCCAAATATTAGAATAACAATTTAGTAACCTTTTGCATAATTAGGACCTGAACCAAAATTTTTTTCCTAGTTAATCGTATTCTACGAACTAATTAAATAATTTTTTTCACATTTTTAAATTTATTTTGATTTGTACGATTTACAGTCGAACATAAATTTCGCAGTTTGAAGGGGCGTGGTCTTTGCGGCTAGCAGGTGACATCACAATGTGCGTCCAGTCCTACAGCATGACACGGCACGTCTATTTATTTATATTAGTATGAATACTTTAAAATAATTCAGCGTTAAACAAATTGCTGGAAAACAATTCTATCGACATTTTCAATAGAAAGTGAAGCATTTTGCAAATGCTACATGACGTATGCCTATGATAAAAAATAATTTGATAAAGCATTCAGAGTCTACATAGACACGTCATAGTACACGCAGAATAATATTTATATTTGGCTTACTGCTGCTGACTTTTCAGTTAATATGAGTATAACTTATTTAACACGTTTTCTTTCTAAACAAGAGCCTATACAATAGTAATAATAATTCAGTTTTCTGAATGAATGCAGTTTATGATAAGGACAATAGATTAGTACAACATGAAATTGCTTTAGGCTCTTTCTTACCAAGTAACAGTTAATTATTTTAACCCGAGGATTCCACTTACCAGAAAGATTAACCCGCCACTTTAACTGATATGTTCCTTACATAATTTTTAAACCTATATTATGTTTAGTTATCTTAAAGGCTTCAATAATTTTTACTATCAAATAAGGTATTGAAGTTAGTAACCATATAACATAAGTCTGTTATCAATATTTTTTGTATTATTATCAACGAAAACAATGAATTTCAAAACTACAATACTTAATAATTTTTGTTTCTCCTTTAACGTTCAAAGTTTCTATTTTCTTTCTTATTATTTTAAATAAATTTTAATCTAAAATGAATAAAAAAATAAGTATGACGAAGACCATCTTCTTGTCCTCTCTAATTTGGTTACAAAATATAAACATATATTGGAAAATAAAAAAAATGATAGTAATATTATGGGAATTAAAAGATTTAACATGGGTTAAAATTGAAAATGAATTTAATGCCATAACTGGTGTAATAATTCGTTCTGCCAAGTAAGTTCTTATCTTGGATATTAGTCATATACCTACTTAATTTTGACTATCAAATATCATTTATGTAGAAAGTACTGTATAAGTATGATCTGTAATTTTCTAATTGAATAAATCTAAATAATCTATTAAATAAAACTAAATTGTTTTCAATGAGTCTACCATATAATTTATGTATTTATAGATCTCTAAAAGAAAGGAAAGGTATGAAAAACTAAAAAAAGATTCTAAAAAAGTATTAGCATCAGAAAAAAGGAAAGTTTTTAGTACTGGAGGAGGTACATGTAAAAAAATTGGCCACACAGAGGCTATTGAAAATGTAATTTCTATTTTAGGAATCTCAGGGGAAGGATTAAGTAATCCTTATGACGATGATGAAATTATAGGTACAATAAAAAGAAAATTTGATGTCTGTATATTATAATATAATATTGTTTAATGGAAAAAAATAATAACTGATTGTAAATGAAATATGTTGTGTACCTATTATTAACAGGTATTGATAATTCAGGAAATAATGCAATAAATCATAATGATGATATTGATTTAGAAGTAGCGAATGTATTTTCTGAAACTGAAATTCAAAATATGGTAAGATATAATATCAACTCCGTATGGGTATACTCATCACTCATATTTATTTATAATAACAAACAAGTAGTAGTTTGAAATAGGTAAATAATAAATAGTTTCTTTAATAAAACAATAATTTTAAGTGGAGCTTAAATTTAAATAAGATAATTTTACAATTAACTGTTAATTTCATCAAACTTAATATTTTTTTTTTGTGTTTTGTTATTTTATTGAAATGTTAATTTTATTAAAAATTGATTGATTTAAACTATCAAAAATTTTAATTTAATGGTAGGTACAATACATTTTTAACTTAAATTGATATAATAATATTATTAATTTTTTTAAATATTAATTTTTTAACTAACTGCGGATATTAAGTTTTAACATAGTTTATGCGTATGCATAATATATATACTTCTATGCATAATATCTTTATTTCTGATGTTTTCAACAGCATTACATTCTGTAATAAAAACCTGTTAAAAACATTATTTTGAAAAATTATTCATTACATAAATTATTATTATTACATATTATTTATATTATACTGAGATAGGTTGCACCTGGATGTGGAAGAATTAACCGGTGTTTGGGGAACATTGTAATTATAATTTGTTTTAAAAATAGAAAAAATATTAAAAATACTGGAGCATACCTAGTACCTACACTATACATTACTATGCCACTGTGCTTATAGACTAATTTATATATATGTTTTTGTTGAAATCAATTGTGGAAATTTTAGATTCTGATCGAAGAGAAGAAGATAATGTTTTTATAATAATGTTTATTTTTTTTCTAAAAACACTTTTCTATGGAAATGCTTGTCCTGAAGTTTTGACCAGAAACTTTTTTAAACCAGATTTGTCTCTAATTGGTACTTAAAAGAAAACAAAAAGATATTTCTTTGAATTTCTCAATCCTTCATTTTTTTTTTCAGAGTCAAAGACTCTGAAACCATCATTAAAATGGACAATAATATGAGAAACAAAATTTTGAAAATGTGAAAAAGAAATTATGGAAATTTTTTTAACAGTTTTTTTCTCATTATTTTTTTCTTTTCTTTATTAATTAGATAAAAAATAGAAAAGTATAGACAAGAAAGCCGGACATACTTCGCACCACGGATAGTCTTCTCTCATCGGGTCAGATACTCTTGGTAAGTGTGTTGAAAATGAAGACTATTATTGTTTTTTACATTTTTAACTTCCTTCGTTCAGAATTGTCTTATTGAAGAAATAATTTATCGTTTCTTTAAAATTCTACGTACCCAATCTGACCAGAGGAGCGAAGAATTTTTGTGGTGCAAAGTATATATGGCTTTCTTGTCTATACTTTGCTCTACTTTTTTTTATCTAATAAATAAAGAAAAGGAAAAAAACTTAAGAAAAAAAATTGTTAAAAAATTGTCCAAATTTATATGGAAATTTGGATAAAGATAAACAAGAACATAAAAATATTTAAGATAAATTAGGTTTTTTTTGTTCTTACTTAAATGTAGGATATAAAACTGGCTGAGTTAAAAATACATTTTAGATTTTGAGCTGAGTGAACAATGTATTAATTAGTACAAATGGGTGTTTTTTTCCGTATGTACATAAATATGTGATCACGATTTCGGGTAGAAATTCTGATTCAAAAGTTTCGATAAGTAAGACTATAGATAGGAAATTTTTTCTAAAAGATACTTTTAGGAGGTAATTTTTCAAAATTCTCAATACATATTTTAAGCATATGGAAAAACTACACAAAAATTGTTATAAAACTGTAAAATATACAATAATCGAAATTTTCATAAATTTCATTAAATTTTAGTTTTTAAATATAACTTAAAAATTAATAGAGCTAGAAATATTAAACTTTCGCAAACTACTAAAAATAGTCACGCGTATACCTCATAAACTTTTCTAAAACATCTGACCCATATTTAGCTAAGTACAGAATTTTGTAAAAATTTGAAAGTTCTTATTTTTGTAAGGTTTTATTTCATAAAATTTTAATCTATGGATATTAAGAACTAAAAATTTAATACAAATATATTCATGTGTATTGCCAACGATTCTGAAAAAATCTCGAAAATTGTAAGTTAAGTTTTTTTTTATGATCATTTAAAGTTAGAAATTTGACGAAATTCATTAGTTTTACATAAAATTACACGATTGTACGCATATTAAAAATAAATAGTTGACCTATCTTTATGAAACATAGTGCGTAGATAGAAAATTGTGTTGTGAATATTTTGGTGCAAGAACATTTTTTACGGATGAATAATTAAAAATTTTACAAGGCTTTTATTGAAAAAAAAGTTCTGAAAATTTAGAATAAATAAAAATGAACATTGATTACTTAGTTATTAAATAATAGTATTGGACGATTACTGGACATTTGAAAAAATAGTGGATTTTATTTGACTATAATTTATATTGAAAAATAAATGTGTCATTATAAATAGCTCAAAACTCTAATATTAAAACGTCAATTAATGATGTTTTATGTACTAATAAAAATAGCTATTTTATTGTGATATATATATTATTTTTATAAAAACATTTATTACCTAATACACACACACACAAATAAAATATTTTGTTAAACATAGCCAAATCAATAGTTATTATTATTGTAAATAAAGCTTCGTTCAGAATTATTTTATTGAAGAAATGATTTATCTTTTCTTTAAAATGTAATACACCCGCCAAAAGTATCCCACCCGAGGTGCAAAGACTACCCAAGGTTCGAAGTATGTCCGGTTTTTTTTTATAAAAATAAACTTAAAAGATAATTAAAAAAGAATTGTAAATTGTAAAGTTGTTCGTATGAACTGAAGCTTTTCTCGGAATTGTTATATTGAAGAAATGTTTTGTCTTAAAAATTTTAATCACCATCAAAAACCACCCGAGGAGTGAAGAATACCCATGGTGCCAATGTCGAAATCAAAAAAGCCATATTCGGCTTTTTTGTCAATTAAAATCAAAATTAAAGTTTGTACCTACCTATGTATGTTCTGTAATATTTTTAATGGTCCGTCCGTTACGAGAATTCTTTAAAAATGACTTTATAGATATCAATTTCGTGAAAACATGTATGGGGAACATATCAAATCCCCTAGTCTTAAACATAATTTTTCAGTTGTTTTTCCATTTCTACGGTGAGTAACTGGGAAACTCTCAAAAGTGACCAACGGTGTTGTATAATATTATAATTATTATGCCGAGATGTGATCAACATGATATTACTTTAGTTTCGAGTAGACGGGATTACACGGGCTTGTATAACGGTTTTTTTTTTCGTATGTGGTTTGTTAGTGAAGTTTAAATCGCATAATTCGTGTTATTCTTACGCGAGAAAGTCGGACTAGCATCACGAAAATACTCGCTAATCAAAAACAAATTTCGTACGGCGGGCATTGCCTATTAAACCGCACAATATTAGATATATCTATCTAATAATGACAATACCTACGTATATACATATATATATATGCTTAGGCACTCGCTCAGTGGGTCTAAGTGGCTAATACAATGAGTGGGGATAATGATGGATACGTCATTATGTTCAAATCCTGAAAATTTCACTCGAACCATAATGACACGTTATTGGATTCAATATTTAGCTGTTGGCATGTAACAAAAATTAAATAAAATAATAGAATCTTATGTCCGAAAAAATCATTAATAATAATATGTTGGTGTTATAGTTGGTACGAATATTTGAGAAATTTATTGTAGAAGAATGGAATTCTTAGAGCAAATAAGGATGGATAAAATATGAAAAAGAAAATAAGCTAAGAACTAAAATCGCTGCGTATAATACGAGTATACGACAAGTAGCGGATACGAGAGACTAGGGAGGACACCCCCTTTCTCGTTTGAGAACCTTTTTCAAATTTAATTGTATGATTTAATGTATGGTTACAATATTATTAGGTAACTATATACATGTTAGACATGTTTGCTGGAGCTAGGTTGTCATATCCGTCATTAAAAAAATTCATTTAGGGAATTATCACTTGAGTACAAATTGAAGTTTTGTGGCGAGTATATACGTACACGTATACTTGGTGAATGTATACACTACATGGTGCATACCTGTGTATCTTCACCAGGGCTGGCTCAAGCAAAAATAGTGCACTAGGCAAAACTTAATTTTGCCGCCTCTAAAAAAATAAATTGAGCTCTTATTTAAATTCCACCACTCCCCCCTATTTTTATACCCACACAATATTTATATTTTATTTATTTTAAAGAAATAACAAGTAATGTTTGGGGGACTATCAGGTTATTTTTATGTATTTTTTATTTTAATATCATATTTGTACAGTTATTTATAATTGATTATAAACTAATTAGGTAGGTACACATATTTAGATTTTAGGATTATGACGTATAGTATTCGATTGTTAATAAAAATAATCCTATTCTCTAAACTGAATGTTAAATTTAAAAAAAATTGTATTAAGTACCTATTTAAATTGAAAATTGGTTTAAATAATGACAAAATATTAAAAGTGATTGATATCAGGATATATCTAGTCAAATTACTTTAATATGATATTACTTGGTAAATGAATTATATTTCAGATTTTGAGCGAAGTGAAGAAGCTAGTGTTTTTACAATGATGTTTATTTTTTTAAAATTTTTTTTTTCTGTGTACAACTTTTTGTTTAGAAATACTTGTCCAAAAGTTTCGATCAATAACATTTTGAAACCGGATTTGCCTCTAGATTGTACTTTAAAGAGGTCATTTTTTGAATTTCTCAATTTCTCAATTCTTCAATTATTTTTTTTGGAAAAAACTACCCAAAATTTGACAAAAACGACTCGAAAACCATCACTATTTGATCCGAATTTTATGAAAATTTAAACATAGATAGAAAATCATATGAAAAAGATTTTGGCGCAAGAAAATTTTAAAAATGTGAAAAAAAATTTTGGACATTTTTTGAAAATTTTTTTTTTCTTATATTATTAACGTTCAGAATCGTTTTACTGAAGATATGATTTATCGTTCTTTAAAATTTAATACGCCCGTCAAGAGAATACCACCCGTCGTGCGAAGTACACCCATCGTGCGAAGTATGTCCGGCTTTTTTAATTTAATATTTAATTCAAACTCCTATTAAAATTATTTGAATAAAATGCAATTGTTTATAAATTAGATTCTGAACGAAGTGAAGAATCTATTGTTTTTACAAGGTTTAATAACTTTTTATGTTCATTTTTTTTTTTTCTGTAAACACTTTTTGTGTGGAAATACTTATCCAAAAGTCTCGACCGACAACTTTTTAAAACCGGATTTGCCTCTAGTTGGAATTAAAGCAGGCCATTTTTTGAATTTCTCAATTCTTAAATTTTTTAGTTTAGGAAACCAAAATTTGACAAAAAAGACTCGGAAACCATTATTTTTTGATCTAAACTGAGAAAATTTAAACATAGATAAAAAATAATATGAGAAAAATTTTAATGCAAGAAAATTTTGAAAATGTGAAAAAAAATGTTGGTATTTTTCTAACACTTTTCTTTTCTTTATTTAGGTATTAGATAAATAAAAAAGTAAAGTGAAGTAAAGTAAAATATAATAATATAAAGTAAAATAAGGTAAATTAAGTATAGATAAGAAAGCCATACTTCACACATTCACTATTCTTCACTCTTTGGGTCAAATACTCTTAGTGGGTATGTTGAAAACGACGTATATTATAGTTCTTTATATTTTTAACTTCATTCAAAATCATATCATTGAAGAAATTATTTATCGTTTCTTTAAAACTCTACACACCCACCAATAGTTATCTGGCCCGAGGAGCGAAGAATATCGGCTTTCTTCTCTATGCTTTAATTTACTTAACATTTTTATCATGCCTATTTAAAACAATGACAAACTATAAGTAAAATATTTTAAATTTTTTAAATAAAACGACAGTGATTCAACCATAACACACAGACTTAAATAATTATTTACTAAATAAAGGTTCAATGAAAGTCCAAAGATAACAAGATGTTATCGGTGTAATTTTCATATAAGTTTTTCTGTCCATTTTTATTCCTAATGTTATCAAATATTTTATCATTTTATAATATCAAATATATATTTTTTATTAAATATCAATAACCGTCATAATATTTTTATGACCATATAATACTATAATATTATCAAATACCAAATACGTATAGTTATCAAATAATATAATACTACTAAATATTATTTATATATTACATAATTTATATTTTCACGCCATTTATTAATATATTCTGTTTTCGTCTAGTGTTTTACTTTATTTATTATTTTATCTATTTATGTTCTTAAAATTTAATATTTTAGATTCTGAATGGAGCGAAGAAGCTTTTTTTTTACAATGTTTATTATTTTTTTCTATTTACACTTTTTTAAATGCAAATAATTTTCCGAAGCTTGGACCAGCAATTTTTTAAATCAGAATTTGCTTTTATATGATGATTTTGAGACTTTTCGAATTTTTCAAGTTTTTCCAAAATTTAAGAAAAATTTCCAAAATTTGATAAAACTTTGTTTTTTAATCCAAACTCAATAAATTTTTTAATTTAGGTATGCAATAATATGAGTAATGTTTTGGTGCAAGAAAATTTTTAAGGTGTGAAAATTTTATTTTTCTTATTTAATTTTCCAATACTTCTTTTCGTCAATTTTTTTTCCTTTTCTTAGTTAATAGTAGAGGGTATAAGTGTTAGAGTAAAAAATAATTTTTTTTGTAATAATAATAAACTTTATCATTTTTAAGTGAAGTTGTTTTGAATTAACTGAAGCTCCACAAAAGAATTGCCTTAGTGAAGAAATGATTTATCGTTTCTTTAAAATGCAATACGACCACTAACAGTATCCCACCCGAGAAGCTAAGAAAACCCAAAACCCATGGTAGAGCAAAGTATGTTTGGCTTTGTTATGCTTAGTGTTGTAAGAAAAGGTAATTTACCGATTGTCATTTCCAAAATAAAAATAAATTTTTTCAATTATTCACTATATACTATAACTTATATTCTAATGATGACGTGAATCGAAACTTAAGTAGTTACAATATATACATAAGTGTAATTCATCTCAGTATTTTATTACATTTTGTTATCAATTGCCTACATTTTGATAATATATATATATTTTTTCCGAGATGAGGGTCATGTGTATTACAAACGAAATTTACGAAAAACGTGTTCTTAGCACAATACGAAAATATACGCGAAGTAAGATTTATTTTGTTGCAAATCTTGCAAATCGCTCGCATTGATTAATTTGTCCTCACATAACGTATCAATCGAAATATGCGTATTTAAAGCAAATCCCAACCGTAATCGTCATGACGTCAACAACGTTTGATTTCGTGACGCGTTCTACCCCTTTCGACACGTACGCTACATTATTATTATTATTTAAATACTGTACAAGGTACGTACGTAATAATAATCATACAATATTATATTATTATAATACGGTCGCGTGCCACGCTTATATACACACACAGCACTCACAACAACACACGCGCACTCTTACAATATAATAATATCAAAACTAAAATGCTTGCAAAAGGGTTATATTATCTATTATTATATTTGTGGCGATTTAAAAGGACCGACGACCCAAACGGTACGCAGCTGATGCGCTTTGGCGAAACGCGCGCACGAGCTGCACCGGCTCTTTAAGAAAAAGAAAAACAACTGGCCCCCACGGCTGCAACAGTCGGTGGTGGTAATAATAATAATTATAAGATGGAACCCACCGCACGTATAAAACATAAAATATATAATATAGTAAAAATCCTATAACAGCCGTCCATCGCAGCAGCAAGCGGTGCAGTGGCACTGGTGGTGAACAGGGGCGACAGCTGCGCGAGTCAGTCGTCGTCGCCGCCGCCGTGTGCACGTAAATAATATATACGTATATAGTACAATATCATGTTATTATATACATAAACATATACGCGCAACGCCAGCGGAGAAGGGGCTCGCGGGGGTATGGGCACGCGTATCGACGGTCCCGGTCGCGTGCCTGGTGTTTCCCGCATCTGCCCTCCGACACTAAACACCGCCGGGTGGTGTCACCTGGCGCGTAGATACGCGTATACGTATATACATATATTAAATTTTATGTGCCGGCATACGCGTCCACACACACACACACACACACACTCACATATACGCCGGCGTACATACGTGAACACGCGCAGTCAGCTGTTCCCTTTGTACGAACATTTATATACATATATGTGTGTGCGTTTTGCTAGCGAGAGGAGTTGCTGCTCTCGGGGACACCCCCGGGCCTCGAGGTCCGCGAGTTTCCAGATTCTCACGATTGCGCAACAATAGATCCTGGCGAGATCCCGGCGCAAAAGTAACGCCGTTATCGTTTAGGATGCGACCCGCTGTACGATGATATAATATTATTATATTATATAATACACGGCGGCACAAACTCACCGATCCCTCGGACCATGTGATCGCGCTACAAAGGACTGCGTTTCGAGCAACAGCTGATCTACAATGGCTTTTTATATCCCTGTGTGGATGTATATATATATATATATATATATATATAATAACGGAGAATAACATGTTCCCGTGGACGGAGTCTTTTTCTCAGCGTGAGAGCCAATATATATATATATACCTTCGACGGCCCGGAACGCTGAAAAATACATTTTTTGTGTTATTTCTATTCGTGCGCAAAAGAACATCAGCACGATAAATGCTAATCAGATCCAAGGTGCGGTTTTGGGTTTTTGTACTCAAAACCACAGGTTTTTTTTCCAAAAAAATAACATAATACGAGACGAGTGTTATTATTTCTATACATAAATAATATAAAAAACAAGAAATCGGACTGCACCTACCTCCTAGAAGAAATCCTATCTGGAGAAATCTTCGCAACGATAAAAATTTCCAAAACACAGTCTTGATTTTTACAAAATGGATAACGGGAACTTCCTCGCAATATTGTTACTACTAACACGAGTAAATCGCTATTATTGTATATTTGCGTGGGGGATTCACAATACATGAGAAGGGTAGACAGTATTGAAAGGATTACAATGAAACCTTGGGGTCACAATCGTTACACATCGTTATTCGTATAAGAATGGGGTTGTTGCCCTGAATCCGAACGGGTGTTATAGTAAAGGGTTTTCAGTATTTGGAGGATCAATAGTACACCCAGAGTTGAATCGAGGACCAAACATTTGGCGCCAATATTGATTTGGGCGGAAAAATGTATTTTATTGAAATGATATCAATGATGTCAATGGAAGAATCGAACAAGATCGTAAAAATATCGACGATGATGATAATACCACAGATTAACTAAAATTTTAATCTGTGATAATAAAATCGAAAAACAGTTTATAATGCATCAAATATTAAGAATTGATTGTTTTCTTTTAGTTTTTACTCCAGTTTGATTGTGTTAGAATAATTCATATTATTAAAAGACCAAACATACTCCGTACCCATGGGCATTCTTCGCTCCTCGGGTCAGACTTGGTGGGTGTGTTAAATTTTAAAGTAACCATAAATCATTTCTTCAATTATTCGATTCTGAGTGAAGTTTATTCAAGATAATTTTACTTAAAAATTATAAAGATTATTTTTATTACAAAAAAAATTATTTTTACTCAACCAGTTTTATATTCCACTACTAACTAAGAAAAGGAAAAATAATTTACGAGAAAAAAATTTTTTTGTCAATGTTTGGGTAGTATTCTACACATTTTGGAAAAACTATTGAAAATTTTGAAAAATTACCTCCTAAAAGTATCAAGATCCAAATTTTGATTCAAAAAGTTACTAGATGAAACTTTTGGACAAATATATCTATAAAATAACACACACATAAAAAAAATATCATTGTAAAAACACTATCTTCTTTGCTCCACTTAAAATCTAAAATGCATTATGGAGAAGAATCTGACTTAAAAATGCGTTCCGTTAAAAAAATATTTTAGGCCGTCAAACTGTTTGATATTTTATAATACTACCGGTGAGAAATACAATCAATATAATATGGGTAATGAGAATTCCAGTACAAGCCAATGTCGGTACATAAATCATTTATTTTTTCGTACGTACATGTACAATGCACATCTATTCGAATTTCTGGCACAGCTGCTAGCAGCATATTGCACGACAAACTACAGCCTAAATATAAACCAACATCGATTTATGCCTCAGCTATCTAAATCCATTGCTCAGTTTACACAACGTGCAAGTCGTATAGCGTGACAATATATTACAGCAAACGAAGTTACGACTTCAATAAATTATGCCATTCTACTATTATCAAAAAAATGATTTGCCCATTACCATTATAAAATAAAAGCACAATTAAAATATATGAAGCAGAAACAAAGCATTACACGGTAGACACAAATGCAATGTCATTTATCAAATGTGTTTTAAGTACATGATTCGAATTTAAAATAAGAAAAGAATTATTCATTTACTTGATAAGAAAAATTATGCTAGTTACATTTTGTTATTGATTCAATAAATGACGCGCCTCGTGTAATTATTCCGTAGCAATTTTATACACTTACATTACTCATGGTATAAAATCATTAAAAGACAATTATTGTGTCGCTTTATGTTTACAACACAGGATTAAACAAGAATTAATCTCACTCGACATGTACCATACTCATAATAACTGATCAAAGATAATCGTACTCGTGTACAAATAATTATAATAATTATTGTAATGACGTTATGACACATAATTAGTACACAATATTATTACAAATAAAATATTTTCATCGATTCAGAATCGACCTTAATAAGTATTTATTATTTTAAAATATTTAATATTATAATAAATAACTTTGATGAGTCACGAATTTCTAAAATCGATTACATATAAATCTTGTTTGTGGCATATTTTACCGTTTTTACTCAAATTTTTGACAGTTTTCACTTAAGAACTGAAATGTTATAGACAGTGCTGGATAAAAAAATTAGCACCTCTAGGATTCGTATAAAATAGTGCCCTTATTATATTTATCATTTCTGTTCACAAACCAAACACGGAAGTTTTTTAGTCACATATTCAAAAATCTCTTGTATTATTTTAGATTCTGAACAAAGTGAAGAAGCTAGTGTTTTTACAATGATGTTTATTTTTATTTTTTTATTTATTTTTTCTTTTTTTTTTTTTTTTCTGTTGACACTTTTTCGTATAGAAATACTTGTCCAAAAGTTTCGATCAATAACTTTTTGAAACCGGATTCGCCTCTAGATTGTACTTT
>JAIPRM010006068.1:0-19373 GCA_025469315.1 Stegophylla sp. TES_Ste_2020 | reverse complement strand
TTGGGTAGTTTTTTCCAAAAAAAAAATTGAAGAATTGAGAAATTCAAAAAATGACCTCTCTAAAGTACAATCTAGAGGTAAATCCAGTTTCAAAAAGTTATTGATCGAAACTTTTGGACAAGTATTTTTATACAAAAAGTTGTATACAGAAAAAAATAAAAATAAACATCATTGTAAAAACACTAGCTTCTTCAATTCATTCAGAATCTAAAATAAAAAACAAAAATTTTAAATATTTTCAAAATGCTTTATCTAACTCAAAATTGATCAAATGTTTTTAAACATTTTTATGAAGTGTTCTCGTGACCATTTTTAGTAGTTGATGAACGTTTCAAGTCCCTAGCTGCATTATTTTAGAAGTTATGTTATATAACAATTTTAAATTTTATTAACATTCCGGTAGTAGCATATATATTTCCGTTTTTTGTCAATTTTTTAAGACTTTCCTCTTTTTTGGAAAAAAGTATTGAGAAATATAAAAAATGACTTCTCTAAAGTACCATATGGTTGTGATTTCGAATGTATAAAGTTACTTATTGATACTTTTGAACAATTAATTCTATACCAAAAAGTGTTTCCAGAAAGAGAAAAAATTAAAATTAACAAATATTATCGTAAAATTACAAGCTTATTTGCTCCGTTCAGAATTTTTATATATTTAGGTGTGTATTTAAATTTACTTTTGGTCAATGGTTTTTTATGGCAATTATTGTGTTCAGTACACTTACAATATTTCCATCAATTCTGGCATGTGCATTTATTTGATTTGCATACTGTTATATATTTATCTATATAATTATATTTTACTGATATAATTAAAATACCTCTGTTAATCTGTATACACTATGTGGATGTTTGCAAAAAAAAAAAGAATACATTAATTATGAAAGGGCTGTCACATCCTAATGAAAATGTTTTTTTTAAATAAACAAATTATTCATAGTCTAAACCATTGGTTCTCAATCTTTTTGAGACCACGACCCAAATTTTCGCTCGAAAATCTATCGCGACCCACGTGGTTTTATATTTACAGGATAAAAGAATAATTTTAAATGAACAAAATTGATTTATTACTCTTTAATTTATTGGTATATAATGAACATAATTCTAAAATGTATGCAAATATGCAACTGTATCATTTGACAGTGGGATTTCGTTAAAAACATTTATTTCTCAGAATATATGTAATTAAAAAAACTTTTCGCAACCCACCGAAATTTGATTTAAGACCCCTCCAAGTGGGTCGCGACCCACAGTTTGAGAAACGCTGATCTAAACTGTATAATATATATATATATATACAGGGTGTCTCAGTATGAGATGCATAAAATTTTGTTCTATTAAAAATTTTCAACTTCATTCTTGAAATTTATTACTAGAGCATTGCACTACAACAATAACATATAATTTTTTTTTTAATTCCCAAATCTTCAAATTTGAAATTTTATGCTACAGATTTAGAAAAATTCAAAATTCCATTTTGTAAATATGATTTTTAGAAAAATATTGTTACTTAAATCTCTAATAAAGATCAATCCATTTTCTAAATTTTTTTAAATTTTCAAATAATTTAATAATATTATCAAATGATTCATAATATTACCATCATTATGACGTTTATGACAAAATTATTAAAATTTTCACAAACTCAAACATATAAACGTATTAATTCTTATTAGAGATTTAAACACCGATATTTTTTTTAAATTTAAGTATACAAAATGACTATTTTGAATTTTTTCTTATTTTCAAATTTAATTTCGAAAAAAAAAAGTTTAAAATTATTAATATAACAAAAGTGTATCGCATTTGTCAAATCATACTGGGACACCATGTATATACATTTTACACAATAGCCCAAAAACAAGTTGGAAAAAAATAAATAAATCTACATTATTTACTCATATATTTTAAATTGTAAGTAAGGTTGTAGATGTATATTATTTAAATGTATACTTACCAATTTGTTACCATGTATTATCTATTTAAATAAAAATAAGTGCCATGTACATTATTTAATGTAATTTGGAAGTTACCAATAAATTTTATTTACTTTAAATTGTAACTACTTCAGCTTTTAACATTTTTAGTATATGATAAATTGAAAGTTATATTGCATAAAATCAATCTTCCCGATTTATTTATATTTAATGATACCAATAATCCTTATATACATTTTGATATAATGCATGATCAAAATTATTATCCAAAGACATTATTTTATTATTATTAATGTGTAGATAAAGTATATTATAA
Source organism: Stegophylla sp. TES_Ste_2020 (assembly GCA_025469315.1). Classification (NCBI taxonomy): domain Eukaryota; kingdom Metazoa; phylum Arthropoda; class Insecta; order Hemiptera; family Aphididae; genus Stegophylla; species Stegophylla sp. TES_Ste_2020. Next base: position 17,117 of record JAIPRM010006068.1, on the reverse strand, counting down.
ACCATGGCAAAACATGTTGTGACATTGTCATGTTATAAACATAATTTTAAGTATTTATTTTTAAAAATTAATCATACAAAATTGGATTTCTAAAATTTGTTAATGTTATAACAATTAAATACTACTCAATGACTAAATACTAATGAAATAAAATTGTATCTGTTTCATTATATTTTGAATGTGTATATCTATTACAGTTGACAATTTATTTGATTTCAACATCAAAACTAATAGAACCTGAAGAATAAAATTATGTTTGATTTATAAACTGAATACAAAAATTAGGAAAATACTTTACAAATTTTTGTTACTATAAAAAAAAAAAATTCTGACCATACTTCTTACCATGGGTTATTCTTCGCTCTTTAGGTGACATTTGGAGTGTGTTAAATTTTTAAAAAATAATAAATAATTTTTCAAGTAAAACGATTCTGAGTAGAGCTTCAGTTTATTTGTATCAGATAATTTTACTTAAAAATTATAGAGTTTATTAATCTAACAAAATAAAAATGTTTTTTTATGCTGCCAGTTTTTATAACCCACTTTTAACTGAAAACAAGAAAAAAAAATATTTCTAAAATTTTCAAGTTTCAGTTTTTATAAAGTTTGTATTAAAAAAAGAAAAGTTTCAGTCATTTTTAGATTCTGAACGTAGTGAAGAAGCTTATGATTTTACAATGATGTTTATTTTTTTTTTCTCTCTTTCTAGAAATACTTTTTTGTATAAAAATACTTGTTTCAATTTTTTAATACTTTTTCCGAAAACTGCAAAAAATTGACAAAAAACGGCAAAGTATGCAATCGGAATTTATGTAAAATTTAAAATTACTTTTTAACATAACTTCTAAAATAATGGAGCTAGAGACTTGAAACTTTTTACCAACTACTAAATTCACTCTGAATACGATGATGTGAAATAAAATCTACTTGCAACAATAGTTTTCTAATTAATTTATTTTATTTTGAAAATTCAATATTTTCGGTTATTATACTAATACCGTTATCACGCGACAGTGCCGGGTTTGATTCTAATCCGGCAATCGGAATATTTTGCATTTTTTTTTTTTTTATATTATTAACTTCATTTGTTCAGAATCATTATATTGAAGATATTATTTATCGTTTCTTTAAAATTCAATACACTCATCAATAGAATCTTACTCAACAAGCAAAGTACACACTTTTTAGTATTTTAAATGATAAAAAATATTCAAGAAAAACTAATTTTCAACTTAGTGGTAAATTTATACCTTTATAACTTAAAATAAAATATATGTATTTAAATTTGGCCAATGATAGTATACGAAACAGTATGTCTAAAATATATGTTCAAAGTTGCAGAATTCTAAATAGAAAACCTATGCCAGTATAAAGGAACTCTGTGTACAAAATTCTATCTTTCAACGCAATTTACTGACAAAAAATTCTATCTAAATTTTTTTTATATTTTTTGGTATCATCTTAAATCTAGTTTAATTGTTAAAGTTACCGTTTATTCCCTCTTAAATGTTGTGCTTTATCAAATTGATATTTATGACTAAAATATTAAGTATATCTCTTTAACATTCAACCAAACATCAATCATTTTTCAATTTTTATTTTTAAATATGAAAGAAACAGTATGCAATAATTAATTAATTTTTATTTATTGTTTTTCTAGCAATATTCTGCATCTATAATATAAATATGTGTATTTTATAAATTAATATATTTAATTTTTTTTTTTTTTTTTTTTATTCAAACTTTATGAAAATTTAAGCATAGATAAACAATATCATTATTGTATTAAATATAAAACATATATATCTCTTTGAATTCTATGGTTGAAAAGGAATCATTTTCTGAAAAAAAAAATAATAATAACATAAAAAGTCAAACATTTGGTAAAAAAAATTTATTTTTAAAAATAACACATAATTCTTATTATTTGAGATTTATATAAATTATAAGCAACTTATAAATAAATACAAAAACTTTTAAAAATATATTTTGAGTAATGTTTTTTTTACTCCATTTTTACTTGTCCAAACAATATTCGAACTCAATTTAGAAGATTTTAAATAATTTAAAAACTCACTAATTGAACCACCGACACCAAAGTAATAGTTTTTTGCTACTAACAAAATACATCCTGAAGATTTTAATTTTTTTTCAAACAATTTAATAAGTTTTGTATAGTTATTCACATTATATATAGTTTCTGATGTCAAAATTATGTCATAAGTATCTTCATTAAAAATAGAAAATGAATTCCAATCTCCCGAATAGTACCTGCATACATTTAACTTTTCTTCACAATTTAGTAATACATTATTCATAGTTGTATTGGTTAATACTTCTTTGTTGAAATCTTGAAAGTCAACATTTTGAGATCCAGAAATTAATGTAAATATACCCAAAAGACCTGTTCCACAGCCTAAATCCAATACAGACTTTTTATCAAAAAGTATTATGTTTTCTTTAAGATATTCTAAAAGATCAAATGTACATTCCCAAAGTTTAAATCCACCTTCATAAGTACCAGGAATAAGATCTGAATTGTATTTACTGGAAAACTCATTCACGAGTTTTAAAGAAATATCTCCAATACTTAAAGTTGTAAATGGCATAGGAACTAATGTATAAGGTAGAGTCAGTTCTTCTGTTTCAACCATTTGATTTTCATCCACATAAGATTCAGACACATTTAATTCCTCTGCATTAAAATTGAACTTGAACATTTTTAAGCAGCAGTCACATCTGAAAAAAAATACTTCAAGGTAATTAAGAGAATATCAGGTCAATAAAATATATACATATATTAAGGTCAAAGTGTATAATCGGGCAATGTATATAATACCCAAAACAAAGTAAAATAATAAAAAATAATCAAACGACATATACATTTTTTTATTTAGACTCATATCTATACCTTTTATATAAGCTGATACCTACACTACTACTTGTCCAGTGTCCACTTCTTTACCATGATATTTCAAGTTCAAATTAATTATCAATAGTTTTTGCACACGTCCCTATGCTCTTTGGTACCATTCCTTTACTCCACCCAAACTATATACATCCCTGGACCTGGACTTGTGCTGTGCAGCAATTTGGGGACATTTCGATTTGATAATCAGAATTATATTCTTCTCAAACAATGCCCAAATACAAATGGGCACTGTAAACTATGCCTGGACATTCTAATAATATGCCCTGGAAATATAATTAACTTATAACACAGATTCGGTTATACCCGATTTTGATGAGCATTGTATACAATGTCTGAGTATTAAATAAAATATCCAATTTAAACACTTTGACCGTAATACATACATTATAAATAAGTTAATTATAAGGAATAATAGTTGAAAAAAAGGATAATTTTAAACACATGCACTTTCGCTAAAATATAAAAATATTTTATTATATACTTTATTAAGTATCACATTAAATATTTAAAATTAATAATATAAAAACGGTATTCTGTCATTTCGTAGCGGTTATTGGGGCAAGATAATTAGATAAATAAGACATTTTTTTTTTTTTTTATTGTGTATAATTTTAACACATGCTACATTTGGTGACACATTATATTAAATAATACTAATAATTTTTGGAAGACAAAATTAATTGGAACAGCAAAATCTGAACGAGACATTTTCAAGTATAAGTCATAATTTGGAATGGTGATAGTATCCTGATAATGCAAAAATCTTAATCTGGAACAGCAAACATAGGAGTCATGAAATATTTTACTCTAAACTTAGAATGGAAATGAATAAGACTGAATTTCACGTGTTTGTTAAGTGAATATTATAAATCATGTGAATTTTTTTATATTTTAAGAAATTTTTAATTTTTTTTAATGATTTGTGGTTTTTTCAGAAAATGGAAAATCCATCAATAACAAAATATTAGTGCCTAAATAAAATAAAATAAAAGTTTCGATAGTCCGGTCGAAATAGATTTTTTTTGGGGGGAATAGAAAGGACATATAATATTGAATAGTAATAATTCGGAAATACTTCGCACCACGGAAATTCTTCGTTCCTCGTGTCGGAAACTCTTGAAAGGTGTGTATAATTTTAAAGAAACAATAAATCATTTCTACAATAAGATGATTCTGAATGAAAGAAGTTAATAATATAATAAACAATAATAGTCATCGTTTTTAACACACTCACCAAGAGTATCTGACCTGAAGAGTGAAGAATATCAATGGTGTGAATTATGTCCACATTTCTTGTCTATATCTACTTTACTTTACTTTTTTTTATCTAATATATAAAGGAAAAAAATTGAATAATAAAAAGAAATGTTTGAAATTTTTACCTCATTTTCAAAATTTTCTTGCACAAAATTGTCACATATTATATTGTCGCTAAGATATATTGTCTAATTTTAAATTTTCATAAAGTTTGAATCAAAAAATGATGGTTTCCGAGTCTTTTGTCTTAAGGTAGTTTTTTACAAAAAAAAAAAATTTAAGAATAGAGAAATTAAAAAAAATGACCTCTCCAAAGTGCTAACTAGAGGCAAATCCGATTTCAAAAAATTACTAGTAGACTTTTGAACAAGTATGTCTATACAAGTGTTCAAAAAAAATAAATAAATAATAAACATTATTCTAAAAAGAAGAAGACTTTTTTATTTATTTTACAAGAGGTAAACTATAATATAGTAACCCTAATTTGTAGTTCTTCAAGAGTTATAACCACTATTTTAGCACTAGTATGGAAAAAAGATACTAGTAATTTTAATATTTAGGGTTATAATAATTAATAATTATTATTACTTACTATTAGCTTTGAAAATTGAAATTAGAATAACTAATGTATCAGACACATCAGTATCTATTTCTAAATAACAAAAATCCCTTCTAAATCTAGATGAATATAGCTGGTGTTTCAGATCAAAATTATTTGTTATCAGTTGAAAACTACAGTGGTACCATATACGATATATTTCTTTCATATCAAATTAAAATTAAACTTGGGTTTAGACAAACGGTTCTCAAACTGTGATCAGCAAGTGTAATCTAGAGGTTCCGCGGCACATTTGAGTTATAACAAATTCAGATACTTAATAAAGATTGTATATTATACATTATAATTCGAACCACACCGTCTAAAAAATTACCGAGTTAATAATATAGAAGCAGTCGTAAATGAAAAAAAAAACAATATCATTCTACAATCTAACAGTCTACACACTGAGATGTCACACTAGCATGCCAATGAACATAACAGATTTTCATTAAGCAGAATTAATTTTGTGTTTAAATCTTTAATAACAGAGTAAATTTATCAATTTTAATGGTTACTGAAAGATGAGAATATTTAGTACCAGTGCTTTTAGATTCTGAACGAAGTGAAGAAGCTAGTGTTTTTACAATGATGTTTATTTTTATTCATTTTTTCTGTGTACAACTTTTCATATGAAAATACTTGTTCGAAAGTTTCGATCAATAACTTTTGGAAACCAGATTTGCCTCTAGATTGTACATTAGAGAGGTCATTTTTTGAATTTCTCAATTCTTCAATTTTTTTTTTGGAAATAAAATACCCAAAATTTAACAAAAACGACTCGGAAACTATCATTTTTTGATTCAAATTTTATGAAAAATTAAACATAGATGGAAAATCATATAAGAAAGATTTTGAAGCAAGAAAATTTTAAAAATGTGAAAAAAATTTTTTAGACATTTTTCTAACATTTTTTTTCTCATTCATTTTTTATATTATTAACTTCTCTCGTTCAGAATCGTTTTATTGAAGAAATGATTTATCGTTTCTTTAAAATTAAATACACCTGTCAGGAGAATCCCACCCATTGTGCGAAGAACCCCCATCGTGCGAAGTATGTCCGGCTTTTTGCGTCTGTTTTTGTACAATATTATTTTCAAGGTAGCAAAATAAGGGGATGCATAAAAACTTGGAATTTTAACATTTGAAATCTGAAAAATATGGACCATAAATATCTGGATTTTTTGACAAATTGCACAGAAAGTCGAATATCAAGCTGAAGGTTGATATCAATTTGAATTGGGCTTCGCAAGCTCGTGTCAATTTTGAGAAGTGAGCGATTGGAGCGGCATGGCTATCAGTATTATAATAATAAGATTTTTATGGTTAAGTTTTATCCGGTCCAAATTTTAAACTTCCAAATTTTTACAGGTTACTATAAAATAAATGGGTAAAATGTAATAATTTGAAAATAATCATCTCACTTAAAGATTGAAATATTGCAAAAAGATACTTATAAACATGGGTAATATTTTTAGCATTCATTTTGAATTTTAGTAAATTTACTTTTATAATATAAATAATAAATCGAGTAATGTAAAATTGATTCTGATGAACGCAACTTTACGATATTGTACATTGGTAAGATGAAGGCAATATTTGCGAGTATAGTGGGCATGACGTCCTCTAAAGACTTATTAATTGACTTAAATAGTTTTTAAATAAAATTTTTTTTTCATGAATAAAATTAAATATATGATGTGTGGTAAAAAATGTTTCAATAATATGTTATACACATAAAGAATCATATCAAAAAGTGAATGTTTGATAAATGATTTTTAGATTCTAATTGAGCGAAGCAACTAACTAGTATTTTTACAACAATGATTACTATTTATTTATTTTCTATCTACTTTTTGGTCTGTATCCGTGAACATTATTTTGAATAAAAATACTTATCTAATAGTTTCAACTTTTTAACTTTCTAAACTTTAGACTTAATAAATCATAAATAGCTTTACAATTTACATTATTCAATACATTATTATGATAAAATTATATTAAAATATTATTATTAAACATATATTTGTAGAATAAAATATATATTTAATGCATTTGAAAATTAGGTATATAAATTACATATCTTGTCATTTTTAATTACATATATAAGTGAAATTTTCAGTCATTAATATTCAGCTTCTATTAATAACTAAAAACAAAGTTTAAATTGCACACATAAAACATTTTTTAAATTAAAATTTTCAAAAATGTATTGTTATTAATTAGTAGAAAATTATTTCAACATTGATACTTAAAATTAATTAGGTAATATGAGACTCATAATTTATAATTACCTATATTATCAGCATTAAGATTAGTATAATAATTTAACTTTGATTGTAATTTATACTTTACTGTAGTAATTATATTTCAGATTTTTTTATATGCCTATTACAAAGTATATTTTTGGATAACATACATAAAGTTTCCAATTGATATACGAATTATTATACTGTAACATAAATTCTTAAAATAATGTAAGTATAATATTAAATATTTGTTCTAGATATTTTAGAATATCTCATATAGTTAAAAAATATTCAATGTAATAATCTAATCTGTAATTTGAGCTTAATGCAGAATTATACTTATTGATTGGTACTTACTAGATCCTAATTATTTATCCAGCACCTTAAGTATCTGGAAAATGTAATGTTACAAAAATAAAATATAAATTTGTTTTAAATTTAACATACGTTTTAGAACATTAATAAACATTATAAAACATGACATAGAATATTTGATACATTTACCTTAAATGGCCAAACATCAAAATTTATAAAAAATATAACATGTTTCAATAGAAAATTCTATCTGTTTGGCATGTGCACAATTTAATAAAATTCATTTTAGATTCTGGACGAAGTGAAGGAGCTAGTGATTTTACAATGTTTATTTTTCTTTTCTGTGAATACTTTTTCATATAGAGATATTAGTCCAAAAGTCTAGATCAGCAACTTTTTGTTACTGGATTTTCCTCTGATTAGTACTTTAGAGAGGTCATTTTTTGAATTTCTTTATTCATCAATTTTTCTGAGAAAAAAACACTCAAAATTTGACAAAACTTGGAAACCACCATTTTTTATCTAATTTATATGAAAATTTTAACATAGCCAAAAATGTGAAAAACATTTTGGCGCAAGAAAATTTTGAAAATGTGAAAAAAAAATTTAGACATTTTTCCATCACTTTTTTTTCTCGTTTAATTATTTTATCCTTTACTTTATTTATTAGATAAAAAAAGTAAAGTATAGACAAGAAAGCTGTACATACTTTGCACCACAGATATTCTTCACTCTTCGGGTCAGATACTCTCTTGGTAGGTGAGTTGAAAATGATGACTATTATTGTATTTTATATTATTAACTTGCTTCATTCAAAATCATCTTATTGAAGAAATGATTTATTATTTTTTTTAAATTCTATACACTCTTCAAGAGTATCTGACTCAAGGAGCAAAGAATATCCATAGTGCAAAGTATGTCCGGTTTTCGTGTGTATACTTTATTAATTTATGCACGTGTATGTTAATCTGTAGCGTTAATTTCTTATTGCTTAGAACCTAATAACATGAACAATTAATGTACAACTAATAAAGTAAATGAATGTAAATAAACAATTAATTAATGATAGAAGTAAACTTCCAATCAAGCCTGTGCTTAGGGATAAAAATTAGTAGCTTACATTTATATTATCTAAAGTAGAATATGTTATAGAATAAATTAAGACACAATGTATTGATGCATTGGTTCTAAAACTTATTTTTGTTTTTTATTTTCAATCTAAAAATATTAAAGTTAAATTTAACTTAATAGTTTGATTATGTTAACCAAAGTAGTATTATATAAATAACTATTTCACAATAACATTTCTGTTTAGTTTTACTCAATTTTGTACATTTGTTACTTTGTACAAGTTAAATTAAATGTAAATAGTTTTTATAAGTGTGATTAATTTGCTAGTGAATTTAATAATTTAACTACATTAACAAACATCATTAAGTCAAAAATAATTGTCTAAAACACAAATAATCAAAAATAATAATTGCATTAAGTGGCCATCTTGTCCTTCTATTTTTTCTTCTTACTTTTTACCTTACCTCACTTCTGTCATATGTTGGCTACTCAAGTCCTTTAACTTTATAGACTTATAACTTGATATATGTCTATGTTAAACTTCTTTTACTAGAACTTCTTACATAATCTGATCAAACACCATTATCATATTGAATACACTCATATCTCTAATTTCTATCCTTTCAAATTCATTCCCATGTATAAAATAGTACTTATTACTCATTCATTTTATTCTTCTAAAAACATTCCACTCTCCCATGCCATTAAAAATTCTTTCTCTACTTCTCTGTATAAAACCTTTCTTTAGTACACATTTTTAAATATTTGTGGATATATTAATGTTTAAATTTCCCAATATTTTTCAACTTATACCAGAGCACTCCAACTTTTTCCATTTCCTCCCCTTTTTTTAACTGCATTCCACACTTCTACCTTACGAAATTAATTATATTTTCTTTACGCATATATTAATATTTCCCAATTTTTTTATATAACTACTTTTTGTTTACTTTTTTGTACAATATTTTCTTTCTAATAAAATAAAATGTTGAAAATCTCTAGTTTGCTTCTTCTAACCCTATGCTAATTTATATACTTCTTTTTGCCCTCTTCTTTATCTGTCTCAAATATAAATAAAATGTGTGCTGAAGTTTAATTACTTTTTTCTAAACATTAATGTTAATAAAATTCAAATATAATAAATTGGGAAAATATTTGAATCAAATATTAAACCATTTATTGATATTAATTAAATTAATTGAACTAAAATATGTATTTAAGAATCATGTTTAGTTATAAGAAATGCATCTAAAACTAATATTATCATGTAAATAGAATATTAAGTTAATCCACACACAAAAAAAAAAAAAAAAAAGTATTAAGTAGTATACAAATACTCATATTAGGAAAAGAAGAATGTGAAAAACTTTAAATGTATATTATATAAATATCTAAATGATATTTAGCATTATTAGCATGATTGTCATATACTTTGTAACTGCCTGTAATATATATACAAATAATAACTTATTTAGTAATTAACTTCTTGTAAATTTAATTAAGTATACTGATTTAATACTGCAACTCTTTTCCTAAAATTGTAAAACTACGAAATCACTTTCAGATCATTAATACAATAAATTAATCATATATTTGATTTGAATACAAATCCGGAAGTCAGGTTAAAAAAAATTATAAATATAATATAGTACATCATTTCAATTTTTACACTCTTTTTTTTTTTTTTCTTCTTCTTTGTAACAAAAGACAAGAATAAACTTAGAATTTTCATTATGTAAAAACTTATTGCATATGTATTGTGTATGTACACAAAAAAATGGATCAAATATTATGCTTTTTTAATATTTATGTTTAATTAACACTGTATATAATTTGAAAAAAAAATGTTCATTACAGTAACTACACTGAATTTAAATTAACACACGCAATGCTATTTCCTAAAATAAGTTATATACCTCTACTATTATAGTATATATTTTATAGGTGCTGAATGGTCAAACACAAACATAAAAAAGGGCAATAGAACTACAATATTGAAATGTCATTTTAAGTCAATAAATTTAATGAACTAAAACTCCTAATTCTAAATAATAATGTTAATTCTCATATCAATAAAAATTCTTATTAAAAAAAAAAAAAGAAAAATTATTTAATATACGTATAAATTGTTAACACTATCTATAATCTAATGAAATTTGTGAATACGATCTAATCCTAACAATTTATTTAAACCTAACTTACTACATGCACTTTAATTGGAGAAATTGCTTACAGTTTTGAATAATACTGACTTTTAATCATTACTATTTATATTAAGAATAAAGAATAATTATCACTCACGCTATAATGTTGTAATCGAAACACATATTAGGTAGAAAAAAAATTACACACAAATCTTTAAACCTAAAAATTCCTTCCTTTTTAATGTCAATATAAACTGAGAAATAAGAAGTTAAAAAAAAATTCCTGATGACCTGCACAAGTTTAAATTTCTGCGGGTTGGAATTCTCCTGACCCAAACCCCTTAGGTAACATTTTGGGTCAGCTCATACTTTTTTTAACCTGTGCACAAATAAAACAAATAATCTACTTTAAACCTGTATAATAAATATAATTTTTAATTTAAGTCAAAACTTAGAGCCAATACTACATCAATGCCCCAAAATGTACCATTGTTGTGTATTGTGCTACTCACATTTATAATGTATGACAATACTATTTGAAAAAACTTACATTCAAAGTATTATAAAAACATTATTTAAATAAGATAATTTTGATAATAGCATTTTTTTTTTTTTTTTTTTTTTTTTTTTAATACATACATAAGTGATTATAATTGACAATTTTGTTTTATGTAATAATGGCTCTAAATGTTAATTCAAATACATATAATTAATTGTAAAATACAATTATAAATGTTAATAACTTAAATTAGAAATTTGAAGCATTTACCTTAAGTAATTAGTATCTTCCTCTTCCGCCCCGTGCAAAAGCACCTCTTCCGCCACGAGTTACATTGCCAGGACCCCTTCCAGATAAACCTCTTACAAGCCCACCTCTTGCACGAATACCTCTTCCTCTTCCACCACTGGCAAAATTGCTACCACTAAATCCGCTACCAAAGTCACTGTATCCTCTATCAAAACCACCTAGTTAACATAATAAATAATATTAAATAATTAACGTTTTATTGAATACAATTAAGTATTACTATTATAAGGCCCGGGTCTTGCAGCTCCACCTCCACGCATAGGACCAGTACTTCCTCTCATAGGTCCAGCACCAAAATTCTGTTGATAGCCATCACCAAAATTATTATCCCACGCACTAGTTGATGGGCCGCCCCAATTACCTCCACGGGAACTAGGACCCGACTCCCATGGATCAGGATCATTACCTCCTAAAATATTATTAAATTATTTAATGAAATAGAATGAATATTAAAGTATTATTGATTACTACTTAGAGAATATATATTTTTTTAATAATAAATTAACAATTTTTACCTCTCCACCCACCACCTCTTCCACCCATTCCGAAATTTCTCATTGTTGGTTCCCAAGCACTTCGACTGTCACTACCCCAATTGTCTGAAGAGTTATTGTTATTTCTAGCATTTACTCTAGCCATTTCTTCTTTACTCAATGCTTTTTTCACGTCAATTTTTTTTCCTTTGATTATATGAGATCCTTTTACTGGTTAGTAAAAAAAAAAAAAATATAATTTAATAAAAAATGTACTATTAAAATATGGAATTAAAAATAATTTATATTTACAACATATTTTATCAACTGGATCATAATCATCAAATTCTACAAAACCAAATCCTCTTTTTTTGCCTGTCTCTTTATGGACAACTAAAGCAGCAGAAGTAACATTACCATATGGAGAAAAATACTCTTTTAAATCTTCTTCAGTAATACTGTCATTTAACAGACCAACAAACAATTTTTTAACTGTAGCTCCTGCTTCAGGTTTTCCAATGTCCTAAGTTAAAAAGAAAAAAACAATATTTTTAATAAATTATTTGGAACCAAATAAATAATATAATATTACAGTTTTTGGAACAGCTCTTTTAGGTTCTACTGTACGTCCATCAATCTTATGAGGACGAGCACCTTGTGCATCATCAACCATATGAGCAGCAGCATAAGTAATGAAGCCAAAACCTCTTGATCGTTTAGTTTGTGGATCTTTCATCACAACAACGTCCATGATTTCGCCCCATTGTTCAAAATATTTTTTAAGATTTTCATCTGTAGTTTTATAGTCTAAACCACCAACAAAAAGTTTACGGAGATGTTCGGGTTCCCTCTGGAAGTATAATAAATAAAACCAATTTTTAACTTGAATATCATCAATTTGCAACACTTATTAGTTATTACTCTTGTCGTAATTTTAGACAGAGTTTTCGAGAGTACAAGTAAAAAATAAGAATTGTTCTGTGATAAAAAAAATAAAGTTTTGTAAAGTACCTGGTGCAATTTTAGGCAAACTTTTTTGAAGTATAAATAAAAATTAGGAATTGTTGTGTGATAAGTAAAATAATGTTTTATAAAGTATACCTACATTATAGACAAAAGACACTATTTAATAGCGGTGAAAGTTTTTGTCTGAAAAAATATCTCCCACCTCTCCTATGGTAATATTATTTTTTAGATTCTGAGCAAAGTAGTGTTTTTACAATGATATGTTTTGTTTAGTTTTTACCCTTTTTGAATGAAAATACTAGCCCAAAAGTTTTGACCAGCTACTTTTGGTTACTGGAATTGACTCTAGATAGTACTTTAAAGAGGTAATTTTTTAAAATTCTTAATTGTTTTCTCAAAATTTGGGAAGAAGTACTCAAAATTTGCCAGAAAAGACACGGAAACTATCTTTTTTGAATTCAAACTTGACATGTGCATGACTGTGCATGTTTTATAGAAACTAATGAAATACGGCAATTTATTTTTATACAAACATTATCATTTAACATGACACATTCATATTTGTATGCATTTTTTTAAATAGTTATATTTTGTATTCAAATAATTCTTAATTTTTTTTTAGTATAAAATACAATAAATGGATTATAAATAAAGAAGTTTTTATTTTGACGGCCAATTGCACCCAAAATAAATTGTGTCCACGATTAACTCACCGCGATCTACTTCAGAATAGTTCTTGGAGTTTCTCAATTTCTTAATTTATGGTGGGGAAAAAATATTCAAATTTGATGAAAAATACTCAGCAACCACCATTCTTTAATCCAAACTTCATGAAATATTTTGGAGCAAGAAAATATTGAAAATGTGAAAAAAAATTTTACAATATTTTTTATTTTTATTTATTTTGTATGGAAATATTTATATATATATACCTTTACCTATATATTTATATTAATATTTAAAATTATATATTTTTAATGTTAAATATTACAGGTAGGTATTAAATATATTATTTTGTCCAAAATTTTTATAATTTTGTTGCCAGACATGGATACAACTTTCAATTGTCTTTTATTGTGTTGAAGAAAACAGTAAAGTTCTTACTGGAAAAAGAGTGTAATTTAACTATAAAGCAACCAAGAATGGCAAAAAGATATCTCAGAGAATCAAATAGATACACACATAATGCACACACCCATATAGTATACATTCCTAAATAAATTCAAAATTATTTAAACAGTAAAATGTAATAAAACAAATCAAATAATTTAAAAAGACAAATTCAATTAAGCCAAAAGCCTAGAACACAATTGGGAAATCTGAGTCTTTAGTTCACATAATTTATAATGTTGGTCGAATTAAATTACTATTCAAAGTGAATATTTCATTAAAATTTATACATTACCATGTTCACAAATAGAGAGATTTTATACAGTATGTGTGCAGAACTATAAAAATAGTAAATGCTTAAGTTAAAACTTTTATTATTATATAAACTATTGATAATGAAAAATAAAATAAAATATAAAAAAAAAGTGAAACCAATAACACAGTCAACAAGAAAATTAAATATTTATTTTTTGTTTCATAAAATATTTTATGAAATAAAAATAATTTAACAAAATTCAACAACTGAAAACGCAGAAACCCAAATGGAACATAAACAGTAACTACATCTAAAGAGTTATCCGATTATTCCGACGCCACAGAAAATCTGGCAGCTACAGCAACACACAGTGTTGCCAAAACTCATGGAGAAAATAACACAGAAGTGACCACAAACATATAAAGACATACATTTTCTTTTTGTATCTATGGAAGTGACACTGTAAAATGGTTATTGTCATTTAAAAATGCGCGCATTTTTCTAACGAATCTTAGTTAATACTTAATGCAATAAAATTATATTCTGTTGCTATAAAATAAAATGGTTAAGGCAGTGACTTATGGCATGACAAAGGTTTTAGTCTGATTTAAGTAATGGAATTTTTCACAAAGAATCCTCAATTATTTGTTTATTAATGCATATTATGACATTTCTAATGAATATATTGTATTATATATTTTAAAATGTAATTCTTAAGCTCCTTCGATCTGCTCAGAATCTAAAAACACAGATTTGTAAAACCAATAGGTACATTGTTTATTTCGCATAGAATCCAAAATATGTGTATAATATATTGTAACTTTGAATTGTAGATTCTGAACAAAGTGAAGTACCTAGCTTATGTTTATACAATGATGTTTAGTTTTTTCTTTTGCGTTTGATGTAATTTTAAAGTGCTTATTTCAATTTTATATTTTAATTATAGGTGCGTTATTGATGGGTGGGATTTATCATCTAATCAGTATGATGCCAGTGGCGGATTCATTGGAGAGGTCATGGGGGGGTCGTTAACCCCCTCTAGATTTCGGTCTTTATTTTTATTTTAAAATTAATACATCCATGGTATTTAAATTTTTCTTTTGTTCCATTTTTTGTCTTAATATATAAGAGTAAATAGGTATTAAAAAATATCTTAATAGGTACTATTAAAATTGTATGATTATAACTCATTTGACATACATCCAAATATTGAAGAAATATGCTATAATATTTAAAGTAAAATTGTACTATACATTAAATTAAATATAATTAAAATAAAGTGATCCATAAGCCACCACTGAAATAAATACAATTTTCAAATGGATTTTAATTGAGTTTATAATACAAGTAGGTAATTTTATCTTATTTTACTTTAATTAATTTCATAAAATAACGTTTCTCGTTTTATTATGTACCCGGGATGATTCTATGAAAAAAATTAGCTAGTCAAAACATCTATGAAAATTCAGTACTATTAATATGTTTGAATCATTGAACTCTATGATCTACATATTATTAAATTATTAAATTATTATTTAACTCTATTATCATAGAATTCAATGGTTTGAATATAATATATAATATATAATAAAATTATATATCAGATATAATTGTATGTGATAATTTGAGAAAAAAAATTACAATAAATTTGTTGAAATAAAATAATTATATAGTATAATGTAATCGTGTCATTTTTTTCCTAGATTCGCCGAATTCAGCGTAACATAATATAATAATAAGTACGTTCCACTTGGCGCATGTAAGCGCTCACACTACAACCGTGACGTCACCGGATCTGAGCTACGTCATCGTTCCGCGCTCACAAAGGCTTTAGCTAAATAGATAAAAAAAAAAAAAGGAAAGCGTTTGCGATTCTTATCAGTTTATCACAGTAAGGATAAATGTCCAGTACCTAATCAATTTATATTATTTAATTTTAAATTCTGAACGAAATGAAGAAGCTTATGATTTTACAATGATGTTTATTTATTTTTTCTCTTACTGTAAACAATTTTTCGTATAGAAATACTTGTCCGAAAGTTTCGTTCAGTATTTCTATAGAAACGGAATCACATACAGATGGTACTTAAGAGAGGTAATTTTTCCAATTTCTCAATACTTTTTTCAAAAACGTGAAAAAACTGTCGAAAAATTGACAAAAAACGGCAAAATATGCAATTACCGAAATTTCCGTAAAACTGAAAATTACTTTTTGACATAACTTCTAAAATAATGCAGCTAGGGACTTAAAATTTTCACCAACTACTAAAAATAGCTACGAGAATATTTCATAAAAATTTCAAAAAGATTTGATCAATTTTGAGTTAAGTACAGCATTTTGAAAATTTCGGAAATATCACATTTTTTGTTAGTTTTTATGTAATAAAATTTTTGATTTTTGATATTAAGACTTGAAAATTTAATATAATCTCACTGACATAGTGACATATATGTCTAATTGACTTGAAAAAATCTCGAAAATCGTTAGTCAACTTTTTTTTTATACCCATTTGTAGTTAGAATTTCAACGAAATTCATAAGTTTTACCTAAAATTACGCAATTTAAAGTACATAAAAGAAAATGGCCAAACCGATTGTTTTAAAATTTGGTGCCTAGATAGAGAATTTTATTGCGAATATTTTGGAACAATAAAATTTCTTAGGGACGAATAATTAAACATTTTACAAGGGTTTGAATGAAAAATGAACTAGAGGAAATACAGACAGATATTACGAAATATCTATATAATATAAGCATTTAATTACTGAAGGTTGATTATGTTTTATTGCATCTTATGTATTTTTCGACGTTGTATACGATGGTGTGAATTAAAATCCACATGCAACAATAGTTTTCTATCTATTTTGAAAATTTAATATTTTCGGTTATTATACCGATAAACATTTAGGCGGCGCCGCCTTAATCCGTGTGCACCTT
>JAIPRM010006067.1:0-19377 GCA_025469315.1 Stegophylla sp. TES_Ste_2020 | reverse complement strand
TTGTTCAGAATCGTTTTACTGAAGAAATGATTTATCGTTTCTTTAAAATTTAATACGCCCGTCAAGAGAATACCACCCGTCGTGCGAAGTACACCCATCGTGCGAAGTATGTCCGGCTTTTTATTTCTGTAAACACATTATTTGTATAGAAATACCTGTCCAAAATTATGACCAGAGAAATCAGAATTCACTTCTAGATGGTACCCATGAGTGGTCATTTTTCGTATTCTCAATATTTTTCCAAAATTTAGGGAAAACTATATAAAATTTAATAAAAATGCCCTTAAATTTTTTTTATCCAAATGTAATAAGAAAATTTTAAGATAGACACCAGATAGATAATAATAATATGAGTAATACTACTTTCTTCCTGTCTCAGTTAAAATAGTGGAATGATAAAACCGGGTGAATGGAAAATAAATAATTTTTGTTAAAATGACAAACTTTTAAGTAAAATAATTGTCTCGAATAAACTGAATGCACAGAATCGTTTTATTGAAAAAAATAATTTATCGTTTCTTTAAATTTCAATACACCCACCAAGAGTAATCCCATAGGTGTAACAATTTACATAGACAATAAGTGTTATTTTTTCAAAAATACATTTAACTGCAGAATAATAAGTGTGTGTGTCACCATTTTTATGGATCTAAATAATTTGGGTGTCGCCGTAAATAAAAAAAGGTTGAGAACCACTGGTATACAGTGTGCTGCTCTGTACACTGTACTACTTTTCGGATGAAAATCAAATACGAGGGGGGTGGTGAAATTATTCAATCGAAAACGGAAATCATGCGTGAATATTATCCGTGTTGTTATGTTTCTCGTGTCGAACGCGATACCGTAAAATAATAATAATGGGACTTCTTCGGTGGCCAGACTGCAGTGTTCATAACCCTTCAAACGTCATTTTGTACGGTTATAAGTAGAGTGAGGATTTTGAAGCCATTTGCTTTTTTTTTTTTTCTATCTCTCTAAAACGAAGCCACGTCAGCTATAAATTTGATTTATACCACTTAGAATAAAATTCGCGACATTTTATTTTGCTTTTATTTGCTTTTTTTGCTCTTTTTTTGTATTTTAAAGCTTTTTGAGGTATTTTGAGTACTTTTTTTGGCTTACATGTTATATTTTTTCAAAACGTGTTCTAAATAAACACACGTATTTGAAAGATTAATTCAGTTTAAGAAGATTTTTTTTTTTTTTTTTTCGAAAGCTTAAAAAAAAATTTTATTGTCCAGTGGAACTCCGATGATAATGGTTAATCATTTTGTAGCTATTTTTTAACAAATTTTTGATAAATTAGGTATGTTAAAAAGAATAAATCTAATTTACAGGCCTAATTACATTTGCCTAATCGTGGAAGAAAAAGAATAGCATGGAAATTTTTTTATGATTTAATAAACTAATAAATAATTATAATACGTTTTTCGTATTTAATATGTATAATATTTTTTTTTTTTAACAAAAACTCCATTTTTAATATGGGTTTAAGCTTTTTCGGGAGATTTGTTGAACTTTATTGCTTTATTTGAAGCGCCTTTTTTTTTAGTTTTTTATTGCTTTAAAATCCGTACTCTAGTTATAAGTATGAAGTTTCGCAGTGGCTCTGACGATTATTATAATAATAATTATCATTAATTATTATTGATTACTACTAATTATTATTATAGTGTAATAGGTTTGCGAAATTATATTGTGCGACAAAGTGGAAAATCCATTGCGGCGTAACATCGAATAATATGAAATGACGAGTGTTATATTGTAATAGTGTGTAATTTATTACATCATTTTTCTCACATCATTAGTCTTAATTGTATTCATGTAAAAACGGAGAACGTATTTTCGCACTATGTGGTGGTTATTCATCCCTTACACGGATAGGTACTGTTTTGAGTCAAAGTTTTCGTTGACGGCTTTTTACCGAACATTTTTCAATACTGATTAGGAATAATATATGTTTTAGATTCTGAACGAAGTGAAGAAGCTAGTGTTTTTTTTGTTGTTTATATTTTTTTTCTGTGTACAACTTTTCGTATGGAAATACTCGTCCAAAAGTTTCGATCAGTGAGTTTTTGAAACCGGATTTGTCTCTATACGGTACTTTAGAGAGGTCATTTTTTGAATTTCTCAATTCTTCAATTTTTTTTTTTTTTTTTTGGGAAAAAACTACCCAAAATTTGACAAAAATGACTCGGAAACCATCATTTTTTTGATCCAAACTATATGAAAATTTACACGTAGATAGAAAATCGTATAAGAAAGATTTTGGCGCAAGAAAATTTTGAAAACGCATTTTTTATATCATTATTTCCCTCGTTCAGAATCGTTTTATTGAAGAAATGATTTTTTGTTTCTTTAAAATTCAATACACCCGTCAAGAGAATCCCAACCGTCGTGCGAAGTATGTCCGGTTTTTTTATTTTTATTATTATTACATATATTATTATCCGCCGCAATAAAAGTTCTCACGTAATTCGACCGTTTCGAACATTTTTCTCTGTTGATATTTCGGAACTACTAAATTACAACCGCCGTATTTGTTGCCAAAATGCTAAGTAGGCTTACGAGGGTGAAATTTATTAGCGCTTTTAAATGACGATCACGTGGCAAACGCCGCACTATACCGCGCAGTTTAAGAAAACTACGCCTCTTTCCACGGTTTAATTAACGTTTCATATTATTGTTATTATTATTATTATTATTAATGTTATATGTATACCTCAAGAAATTGATTTATCGAAAACTAAATATAAATTGGCTTTGATATATATATATATATATATTTATATATATATACGTATAATAATTTTAATATATTAGAATTTTGGAAAATATTGATGAGAATAATGAATAATGACTGCTCAAAAGTTTTGAGCAAAATTATAATTCAAAAGGTTGCTGGTCAAAACATGTAGACGAATGTTTTTAATTTTCGTAGAGTAAGCTAGGTTTGGATCCTGTTTAAAACTCTCCTGTCTCATTTTGCAGCATCGCATATTGTCCTTTGTACCGGCATACATAGAAAGGGATGATTTTTATTCCATTTTCTCTACGTGGTCTCGTTTTAGACCCGTTCCCCCCAATAATATTACGCACGTAATATATATATATATATATATAAGTAAATAGCTACAATACAATATATATGTGTATATTGAACTCTGAAATATCTCGTATTTATCTTATTAGGTTTTGAATTTCAAACTTCAAATCCGGTAAAAACGTGCCGTTATTTTTAAGTCATGCCAAATATTTAGCTTTCCGTATTTCAAGTTCTATAATGATTATTATAACGGTAAATGCTTTGCTATAGGAGTTTTCCTAATTCAAAGATTTATCGTCGAACAAAAACCTAATATAAAAAAAAAAAAAAAAAAACAACTGCAATATCGTGTGCCAAGTGCGAGCCGCCAATCGTGAAAAACAATATTTCTAAAGTGCTACGGCAACCACGACCATTATCACATTACACGATTTTTTACTATAATTCAACCACCGTCGGCCGACTTTCGACAAAACCAGTGATTTATTCAAGTTGTTCACATAACATAACAATATAAATATTTAACCCTCAACGAAAAAGGCAGTAACGAAACTTTTAACATTTTTCTGATTATCACATATTCTGATAGAGCATTATTTCCTCTATATTTCCACGAAAAAAAAACAACAGTTACTTGTTTGATCAAAGAGGTTAGAAATAATAATTCCTGAATAAACGCCAAAGACCAAAATTCCGGTGGAAAAGGCATTATTAATATTATCAAATTATTAACAAATATGTAATTCATTTTCGTACAAATCCTACAATAAAAATACAAAAAAAAAAAAAAAAGAAGCAAATGTCACAAATTATATAAAAAACAGAATAAGAATTCATGTTTGAAACTTTGATTGGTTATCTGGAAAAATTGTAAAATTTAGTTACTTCCTTTTCCGTTAATGGAGGCGACATATAGTCTTAGTGCCGGACGTGTTACGTTCAAAACGCGATTAATACTCACAATAATAATAATTGTGAATACAATATGTACGATAGCGATTTTTGAATAACGATTAAAAAAAAAAAGTGTGTACTTCGCACTTCGGGTGGGATTCTCTTGACAGGTGTATTGAATTTTAAAGAAACGATAAATCATTTCCTCAACAAAACGATTCTGAACGAAGAAACTGAGAAAAAAAAATGTTAGAAAAATGTCCAAAACTTTTTTTTCACATTTTCAAAAAATTTTCTTGCATCAAAATCTTTCTCATAATATTTCCTATCTATGTTTAAATTGTCATTTAGTTCGACTCAAAAAATGATGGTTTCCGAGTCGTTTTTGTCAAATTTTTGGTAGTTTTTTCAAAAAAAAAAAAAAAAAATTGAAGAATTGAGAAATTAAAAAAATGATCTAAAGTACCATCTAGAGGCAAATCCGGTTTCAAAAAAATGCTGATCGAAGCTTTTGGACAAGTATTTCCATACGAAAAGTTGTACACAGAAAAAAAAAACAAAAAAAAAATAAATAAACTTCATTGTAAAAACACTAGCTTTTTCACTTCGTACAGAATCCAAAAAAAAAAAAAATTCTACTTTTAAGTCGATTATGTTTTAATATCGACGTTGGGGTACACCGCTGTTTCGCACCAGGTCTTCAGTTTCGCGAGGCAAAACGAGAAATCGTTTAAGTACACCGTGTGCTCGGATAATTTATTAATCGCCATAACGCAATGTATCGCGTGATGCGATGTATAAAATATACTATTATGTTATAATATAGACTGCTCGTAAACATAAAACGCATATACCCCATTTATGCGTAGCACAGGAGGTAAGTACTCGCGGAGTTTTTTTTTTTATAATATGCATAATAGGTATACGTGCGTTATTTATTTCAAAACGAGCTTAACGCGAATTACACGTTGTACATGTATGAATAAAAAACCGAATGGCAAACAAGTTTAATCGGAATTAATGCGGCCGCGGCGGTATTGCCCATAAAACACAACCCGAGAAAACGTATTTCGCGTATTGTTCGTGGACGGAAAATATAACTACGAAATATAAAAACAAAAATAGAAAACGGAATACTTTTCGGGGGGGGGGAGGGGAGGCGCAGAAACGAAAAGATTACTTTTGGCGGACAAAAAGATAAGAGAATAACAAATAATAATAATAAATAGAATAATATGGGTCGAACGAAACGGGAATGTATAAATAAAGGACTGTTGATGTATATAGTATAATAATATAATATACAAACGACAAAAAGCAGATGACCCTTTCGGATAATGGACCAACAATACGCGGAGAACGATTTGGAGAACATTATTAGAAGTTTCATTAGCGTTGGGTACACACAATATTATATAATATACGCAACTATACTACTATATTATACTTGTAATATAATAATGTTATGTAATACTAAACAAATGAATAAACGTTGTATGTGTCTTGTTTTAAATAATACGTCCGGAGAGAATGACAATAGAAAATCACATAAATGAAATCGACTGTGTATACGTATTATATTATATACGTATAGACTTCTGCTTTGTTATTGCCACGGATTGCTGTGATGTTACGATATATTATTATAACATACCTATCATGTAACAGTGATCCGTAAGAGAGTTTTTATTACTTCTCTATTATTATATTTCTTCTTATTATTATATTTTTTTTTGTTTTTTTTTACTAATGGTATTGATGATTCTCTGTAACTATTAAAACAAATTTACTTTAAAGTTCTAACTTTTCGTGTCCATCGTACATACTTGTACAATTATTGAAAAAATCAAAAAATCAATCATTATATAGAATGAGTATAGTAAATAAGGATCGATCAACTTTATCAGTCTAATTATTTTATACGTATTATATGTAATATTCTGTATATTGTATCAACTAACTTGTGTTAAATTGAATATAACACGTGTTGTGATAAAAATAAAAAATAAATATAATATAATTTTTATCGCTAGAAATGACATTTTTCTCGTTTATTTTCTCTATTTGACAACCACTTTCGATAGTACGCACGATAGTATTTCGATACGCTAAACAACAATTACATTTTATGAAAAAAAAAAAAAAAAAATGAATTTTTAATACACTAAAAAAATACAGTAAAAAAAGTAAAGTGAAGCAAAGATAACCAAAGTAAAATATATATTATGAGAAAGCCAAACATGCTTCGCACGAGTTTGAGAAGCACTGAACTAATGGCTCATGCCCGACAACGAAAAGAGTCTTATTCTGAAAGTACCTATTCGTAGCATAGATGTTTAGGGGTTCGTGACAATAATACAAATCCATTGATATTACACTGGGAATAAATTGAGTTATTATTTTCAAAAATAATTATTACATTTCAAGGTGAATTTTTCGGTATCGATATGTCCCCATAGATAATAAATAAATTGAACAGTTCATCAAGTGGAGGAGAACATTTTGAACCTAACCTAAAACCCCATGTGAATAAGAGAAACTTCATCTGTCGTACTTCTCTCTTCCCCAAAAAAGATCTCATGCAGTATTGATTTAGCCATTGTCTATCCCCATTTATTTATTATCTATGGATATTTCTTTCTGGCCGTTGCATTACAGTAATAAGTACTTGTTCCGTGGGGATTTCAATTTTCA
Source organism: Stegophylla sp. TES_Ste_2020 (assembly GCA_025469315.1). Classification (NCBI taxonomy): domain Eukaryota; kingdom Metazoa; phylum Arthropoda; class Insecta; order Hemiptera; family Aphididae; genus Stegophylla; species Stegophylla sp. TES_Ste_2020. The sequence continues at coordinate 12,743 of JAIPRM010006067.1, read as the reverse complement.
ACGTTGCAACAATGACGGCTGAACTACCATCGGTTCGTTTTTCGCAAAACGATCGGAATGTTTTTTTTTAAACCTTACGATATTATCTACAAATGGACTCTGGTCACGTACGATCGCGTTTTGATTGGAAAAAAATACGATCAAATTTATTAAAAAATACCGGAAATAAAGATTATAATGTTATTTTTTAAGTAATTTTAGTAGTGTATTGTACAATAAATTGGAAAAAGTATTTAACATTTTGGCAATTACAAGTCTAATGAATATTTAAAATATGACCAAAAACTACCTTTATAACGTAATGTATGAATGTGTTTATAAAAGTTCACACCGACAGCGATAAATCGGTAATCGCACACATTTCTCGGGTAAAGTAGAAAATATTTAAACAATTATTCATATCGCTCGGATAATGCTAAGCATTTTATAAAACTGTTGCATAATGTATAGAATTACCGGAGTTTCAACGAAATACCATACGAATATAGAACGCAATTAATATGCCATCATTTGTGTGTAGCTAGTATTAAGCGACAAAACGGACGTACAAATTTGGTGATTCGTTTTTCGAGTTCAAAATTAAAATTAATTACGATGGAATATTACTGATTACTTATTAACCTAAAAACATCAATATAACATTCAAAAAGCCGGACATGCTTCGCACGATGGGTGTTCTTCGCACGACGAAAAAAAAATAAAAATACAATAAAAAAATAAACATCACTGTAAAAACACTAGCTTCTTCACTTCGTTCAGAATCTAAAAATATTTACCTCGTATAACCTCGTTTGTCATTAGACATTAGTCCACGGGCGGAGATGGCGTGGAAGAAAATCTGTCAGTGACGTGTAACAATGTTACGAATAAAAACCGAATTCATATCCGTTCAGTCGAAAGCGTATGAGAGACATCATTATTAGTGATGGAAAGAAAAAAAAAAAATCGTCGAAAATTCGAGAAAATAAATGCACGCAGTAAGACACATTCGGTACTGCGTCATAAACAAAAAAAAAAAAACTGTATAATAATAAAGTCGTTACATAATAATATTGAAATGTCGAAAAAAAAATATATTCTGTCAGGCTGCGCTCACATCATCTAATGGAGATAACATATTTAATATTCATATATCGTGCTGTCGTATATATATATATATATATATATAATATTTTATAGGGGATGATACAAATAATAATAATAATAATAATAATAATAATATTGGCTTCCCCCGGACGAGTTTTGATAAAAATATTTGCTAAATCCCACAAAATTCGGATAACTCGCTTTTACATAAATAAAATACAAATATAATATATATATATATATAAAGTTTTGGCCGTTCGAAAGATGATAAAACGCGTGATATACGACGAGACAGTGTGGGTGACATGTTTACAAGGAGGTATGGCGCCGCCAGAAAAATGCCGTTAAACGTTATCGGCGAACGGAGAGCGAACGCGAGTTTTCGCATTACACAATGATACTGAGTTTTCGAATTTCGCCGCGCACAGGGCTACGCACAATGCGCGTCCTCCGGACATGGGCCGGAATACAATTTTCGGCGGACCTAAGTCCGTTTTATAAATGCGTTTCAAACGATTTCGGTTCTATCGAATACGACCTGCATTGAGCGGTTTCGCTATAATAAATAGAGCTCGAATCAATGCTGTTGAAAAACTGACAAAAGTCTAATGCATTATTACTCTAATAATATCCTCCTATATTTACACTGAAAATCCCTTAAAACACATTTAAAAAAATTATAGAAAACAAAAACGTCGTATTTGTTGTGACGTATTTATTTAGATTTTGTGTGAAGAGAGAGAAGCTAGTGTTTTTATAATTATGATTATTTTTTTTTCCTCTCTAAATAATTTTCGTACGAACGGAATAGAAATTCTTATAGTTTCGACCAGTAACTTTTTGAAACCCAATTCGCCTCCAAATATTATTTTTGACAGTCATTTTTCGTAATAATTTCCAATAGCTTTTACAAAATTTGCGAAAAATTTGTCAAAACGACTTGAAAATTATCCTTTTTTTCAACCTACATTTTATGTAAATTTAAATATCTATATAGACAATAGTACGAAAAATGTTTTGGTGCAAGAAAATTATGATAATCATTTTTCTAAGTTTTTTTTTTTTTTTTGTTCTCAGTCTCAGTTAATAAAAGGATATTCAATTGGTTGAGTATAATTTTTTTTTTTTATGTTATATTAAAATACTTTATAATTTACAAGTAAAATTATTTTGTATAAAATGAATCTCTATTCAAAATTGTTTCAATGAAGAAATAATTTATACTTTCTTTAAAATTTAGCATACCCTCCAAATCTCATCCGAGAAACAAAGAATAATCATAGTGCGAAATCTGTCAGGTTTTATATATATATATATATATATATATGTACTTAATATTTAAACATTTTTAAATAACAATTTAATTCAATGTCAGATGAATGTTTTTCCATCAAATTTTACGCTTGAATAACCTTGTAAAGTTGACCGTATAAAAATACCTCTACAAATTATTTACGTCCAGCAAAAAATTTCCAAAATGTTAGATTTGACAAACAAACACTTAATAATAATTATACAGGGTGTCCCAGTACGATTCGACAAATGCAATAGCTTTTATTCCATTAATAATTTATAACTCTTATTTTTGAAAATTATTGCGACACAGCAATAACGTATATTTTTTCCTTTTTTTTTAGTACCCAAATTTTCAAATTTTTAATTTTATATTACAGTTTTAGAAAAATCCATATTAGCCATTTTGTGAATCTGATTTTTAGAAATATATAATCGCTTAAATTTCTAATAAAGGGGATCCCTTTATTTCTTACGATTTTTTTCAGTTTGTAAATAATTTAATAATTTTGTCAAATACGTGATAATAGTAGTAAACTATGATGTCAATAATGTAATTGATGATATCATGACTTATTTGAAAATATGACTAAATTATTTGCAAACTTAAAAAAAACAATAATTGCAAATATCCAAATTTAAAGACAATTATTGGTTTGACAATTTATTGTTTACTGTTCGCTTATATTTTGGGCAACCTTAAAATATTAAAACGCATAAAATACGGTCACACGGATAACTTTTCTTCAAAACCCAGCTGCCACACACGTCATTAGTTTGCAGTAGTTTCACATTTATGAGTACGAGTCCAATTACAGCAAAAATTGTATTGCCATATTTCGTGTATTTTCCTAAGGGTTTAAAAATGTCGAGAAGTTTTTTTTTTTTCGATCTAGTGGTAAAGCATCATACTTGGTTTTTTGTTTTTTTATAATAGTTCTAGATACCGCGCGTTGAAATTGCCTCATTGCTAATGTCATTTTTACTGGTTTTTATGACTTGTAACTATGTATGTAATATGTATCTGTAACGATATGATGCGATATTGGTCGAACTTTCTGAACATCTTATCTCATCAGCTATAATGACTCAATAAATTAGTGTACGAATAATATTATTATATTATGCGATTTGTGTTGTTCGTTATTTTTTATTGATTACCAAAATGTGTAGTGCACAGCTGTCGTTTACATTATATTATATTCACAAATATCCATTTTATTTTTCGTATAAAATTTGATTTTAATGACTATGTATCGGTTATTATGACTTTTTTCGGTTTTGGGTCTCTCGAATTTAATTATAAACCGTTTTAACTGCATACATTATAACTGCACTCACATCTATATAATAATATATGTGTATACTAACGAATATTTCAGTATGGTCAATCTGTTTGTACTTTTTGCGTTACAACGCCATTTTGGCGATCGCCACCATATTTATATATTTAAGTTTATTCGTTAATCGTTGTACAGTTGATAAACTCATTTTAAAAAATTGGTATTTTTTCAAAAAGTTAACATAGAATAAAATGTGTGTTTTCACGTTTTTTTTTTATCATTTACTGAATTTGGTAACCTTGGTAACATAATAGTCAAAAGTTTAAAAGCAACTTATATATATATATATAAAATAAATTAAATAAAAAAGTGTATCTGTTTATATACGGGCTAATTTTCGAAACGGTTAAACTGACTTCTTTGATGAAATTTATACGGGTCTATGAAGTACTTTAGTAACTATGACGTTTTGATGAATTTTTGGTATCCAAATAAAAACAGTCGTTCAGAGTTTATTTTGTTTGTACTAGCTGAACTGATTTTTACGGACTGGTTAGGGGTTAGCTTTGGTTACCGTGGCAATGATAATTAAATACCGAATTGAGAATAATTTGTAAAACATAATAAGTTTACGGACAACGCGAAGTGCGCGAGTAGAGCTGATTATGAATAAGCCAAAAATAAAAACAGATAATTGTAATTTATAATTATAATAAATTACAAAGTAACAATGAAATAATATAATAGTTCCCAGTATACTTTTTAGACCTCTACACACCATACACGAAAAGATTTTTATTTTTATTCATTTTTGTTTTTAAGATAAAACTAATGGATGGTAGAAAACCATCACAGTATATTATCGTGGTTACCGAAAAAACTTTAATATGGGAAATAGTTTTAGTTCATATTCTCAAATCAAGCGATATTTTAGATTCGAAGTAAAGCGAAGAAATTAATATTTTTACAATAATGTTTTGTTTTCTGTAAAATCTTTTTTGTGTAGAAAAACTTGTCAAAAGTTTCGACCAGTAACTTTTTGAATCATTATTTGCCTATTGATGGTACTTTTAAGTGATATTTTTTTTGAATTTTCAATAGTTTTACTCAAAATTTGATAAAAAAAAACCTTTACAACTTTTTTTTTAAAAAACTTTATGAAAACTGTAATGTTTTGGTGTAAGAAAACTTTTATGTGTAAAAATTGTATTTTATTTCGCAATTTTTTTCGGCCATAATTCTCGTCAACATTTTTTTCCTTTTTTTAGTTAAAGTAGAATATAACTACACTTGTATTTTTGTAAAAATAATTTGTTTTGGAATATTAACTAACTATTATTTTGAGGTAAAATCGTTTTGAATAAACTGTAGCTCAGAATCGTTTTATTAAAAAAAAAAAAATGATTTAACGATTCTGCAAAATAGTATGTACTCACCGAGAGAATACCCATAGTGCGAAATATTGTCCGGCTTTTTATAACTGAATTATAATTAATACTTCTGAAGTCTGAACAATATTTTATAATAGGTACACAATTATTTAAAATTTAGCTATTTTACTCTATGATTATCAATATCGTATCGTCAGCTTTTTTCTACACGAATGGATGAATACTTTAACAATAACAAACATTAATATTTTAATTTGTGGGTTTAATGGCGTATCTTAAATCCAGGCTGCTCCGTATATGACATAATAGACACGCCACCGCAAGTAGCCACTATGTTTGAAATATCTTAAGTGTCGGATTACAATCGGATGATTTACTCATTGTGTGCGAAGGAGGTTGGACACACGCATTTATACGAACATTAAACAACACTGTACATTTGTACAACTCGGTTTACGACCGATAAACATGCCACCGTAATTATAACGAACACGACGCGGTAGCTGCAGTGGATTTATGGGAAGGCATCGTAGGCAACTAACTATACTAACCTATGAGCCAACATTTCGGGGGGCGGAAACGTGTTTAGACGGGAGCGTCGATTCGTTTGACGAAATTATACCTTGTCGGAGAAAAAAATGAATCGTAAGTGAAATAGTTGTAAATTTAACGACTGACTTTTGTTGTCTCAACAATATTATTGTCATTGATATTAAAAAGATAATAATGCAGAATGATAGCAGTGTTACTCGATCATTTTATTCCACTACCTCTGTCGAGACTGACGCGATATTTAGTGTCATGTAGGAAGCCAGAATTTAAAATATGGCCAAAATATTATGACGATTTTATTTATACGCCTATTTAATATGAATTCGTAAATTAATACTTACAGTTTAAACAATCATTAAAATAGTAAAATCGATGAACGCCAAATAATCGCAAACATATAAGTTGCAATATCGTGCAATGGGACCTGTTCTCTATTTACTCGATTAATCGATAAATTGGTAAAATCATAATTTTGACACTCTCTTTTAGATGTTTGAACAGAATTTTTGAGAAAAAAAATCTAACTAATATATTCCAAGAATCTCAGATCTTATATCCCAAAAGTCCTAATTATCAGACACTTTCGGAAAAAAAAAAAAAAAATTATGATTGCACACACGTGATGTTTGCACACTAATCTTGTACGTTACGAATTTTAATTCGCAGGTGTCCTGGATCCGTAGACGCGACTACCGGCTGCTCACCGTCGGTCTATCCACGTACACGGAAGATTTGAGGTTTCAATCGTTGCACCACGTCCAGACCGGGGTGAGTGTGTTAAATACTATTACGTTATAAATAGCAAAGGATGGAGCAGAATTTTGGTTTGTTTCCTCGTAATTATCTGCAGACATGTTTTCTCGGACAGGAGTGGAAAACTATGTAGAATGGGCATTATTAATACAACAATATAGGCAATAAATGCTCACTTCCCTTCCGGCACCTACGCCTATTGAGATAACTCGTTTAATATTTATCGTAATCTATATAACCATATATATTTTGAAGCCATGTTGATATGAAGCCAAATCTTTTTCATACTTAATTTTAATTCGAACAATATTATTGTTTTTAATTACCTATATAAAATAATTAAAAATTAATAGGTAGATGATAATATAATATATATTCTCTTTCGATTTCATTTGATTAGTAAAAATTCTGTCTTTTTTTTTTGAAAAGGGGGGAAGAGGGCATTTGAAAAGCTGTAACCATGTAAAATATATTAATAATTTATATCTGAAAAAAATTAATCACCAAAACAAAGTGTTTTTTATGGTTATTATCATTTAGCTACTAATCATTTTGAATTTTACGTCTTGAAAATTACAATAATAATATTAATGAACTGGAACTTTCCGTTTGTAATATCACGAATCTTGCAGGTCGTAATTGTTATCCTATTTGTATGGGTCACAATTATTTAAGACTTCCTAAATAACGACCGATTTAATAATTGGCTAATATTTTGTAATTTATGTAAAATATTATTTGAAAAGAAAATGCAGACTATAGAAGAGGCGACTTTCCCATTTTGTTCGTCCCGTGCGCACTTCCATATTATACTTCGATGTGTGTGTGTGTCAGAGTGCGTCGTGGGAAATTGTAATTAACTTTACTCCACGACGAAACGCTCAATTGATTTTTACGTCCTCGCACACGACGACTGGCTCACGGATCAGAATAATATTACCACAGCCCATATAATATTATATAACGACATTTAGAACAATATTACAATAATCGTGCAGACACACAACCGCAGCGCCAACGGTTAGTTGGTATTATCGTTCGTTACACGTTTAATACGTATTAACGGAGACAGAGAAAACAACGTAATATTATATACATTGAAGTTTCGATAAACGATCGCTGTGCTCATCGCTGACAAAACAGAATATTTTGGTCGCCTATCTTGAGATGAGATAATTATTTATTTATCTAGCTATTTCGGATACAAGTATCTCTAATTCACTGAGTATAGAAGTGAATGAAAATTAGTTTAAAAAGTTTTTCTGAATATATTTCAACATCAACCTACTGTATCGAGGGTGTATTTAAGGATTATTGTTGAGGGGAGGGGGGACTAAAATGACTGTGCAACTCGTAATTCATGATACTATTTAACTAATACGACTAGCATATTATGATTATTGTTGTGGAGGGATTAAAACTACTCATTTGAGGAGCTCAGCCCTCCCTTGAATATGCCCCCAGTACTCTATGCATGCAATATTAATTTATATAATGTTTATTGTATTTTATAATATCATTATTTAACATCGGCAATGCACATCGACTGGCCATTAAAGTTTTGTTGAATGAATGCGTGAAAAATTGCTTTGTATACAAAATTTTATTTGAATAAATTCATTTCGACTCAGATTATTCTCAGCTTAAAACATTCAATTTTTTTTTTTTTATTAATAAATATTCAGCATTAACAGCAATTGGGGTTAGTAGCCAAAACTAAATTAATGTTTTATTTGGTTTAAAAATTCTGAAAGAAGTCTTGAAAAGTTAAAAGTCAGTTAAAACTTCCTTCAGCAGTCGCTCTGCTAATATCGATAGTGTCAAATGAAATGCATGCAAATGTAAATGAATTCGTATTAGAAGAAACCATGTTTCGGGTTTTGTCTCCGATTTTAATACTTAATTCATATTTTGAGATTCGTTTCATCCAAAGCTAAAATATTGCGAAAGACAGAACAGAAAATAAATTTTGGTATTGGGAATATTTACAAGAACCTAACCTAACCTTGTACACACACACACACACACACCCACACAGTTCCCCTCGCGTTGTATGATAGGCACTACTCCTATAATCGTGTTAAAAAATAAAAATAAAAATGATAAAACATCAATAAATATCAAGAGTGTTATTAAACAGTTAACGTTGTCGTTGTTAAGTGTGTGCACTCCTCGAAGTGTGAAGTAGTCGCGTATATTATACGCTTTATTAGTTTATTACTACGTGCGAGCACACATAAGTATGCACACGGAGAAAGTCATAGGGAATGGGCAACCACCGACTAACCGGCGAGATTTATTCGTTTATCGGATACGATTTTGTAGTATAAAGCATATAATATCATAAAATAAACGTGAGATGTGCGAGTTGAAAATGTAGTGTGCACGTCATTCGAATAACTTGTTGTATAAGTTGTACATAAATTTAATGTAAAAAAAAAAAAAATAAAACTTTTTGTCGAATATTTTGATATGTATACAATAATAACAATAACAGTGTTCGGAAGAGATGAATAAAAAATTATTTAGATAAAGATAAAAGATAAATATGTTTTGATTTAAACGGAAAAAAGATACATTTTTTCAAAACATAATATAACGTATCAAATCAGTTTTGATAATATTATTGAAATTTGTTATAATATATTATTGCATTATTTGTATATCTAACAACGTATTGATTTTATCTTTTAATAATGATTCGGAGTAATGCCATGTTGCTTGCCAGTGATTCAACAATGATATTATTATTTTTTATTTTTTATTTTTAGTCTTGGGGTGTTTTTTGTCTGAAATACTGGTTCAAAAATTTCATTTACATCTATTTTTATATTAGAAAACATCTCAACTCGGTACTTTTAAAATGTAGATATTTTTTAATTCTCAATAGATTTTGCAAAATTTGAAAAAAATTACCGAATATTTGACTTTTTTTTCGAATGAACCGACAATGCAAAAGGACCGCGCTAATATTACTTTTGCTCTGAATCGTTTTATTAAAGAAATTATTTGTCGGTATACATGGACCATGAATAATTTATGCGAGGAGTGAAGAATACCCATGGTGCGAAATACACCCGGTTTTTTTTTCATTATTTAAGTATGATCGTATAATTAAATTACATATTTTTAAAGAACGAGTGATGCGTGTAAAATGCTTGATTATAGTTTTAGTAATAATTACAATATTTTATAGTATTTTCATGACTATTAAATAAATAAATGTATTTAGCGAATATTTGTATTTCATTTGAAAATTTAGGTAGCTCAAAATAATATTTCTCTGGATAGGACGAAGGATCACTAAATAATTAACTAGATAAGTCCCAACACTGTTAACGAGTAATAGTGAAATCGTTAATCTTTTATTATGTACCAAGTGTAATTAACAAAATCAGAGCACGAGTGTGCGTGCATTACTCATTTATTGTCAGAAAGCGCGTATAATCGGAGTATTGCTCAAATGTCAAGTGGCACAAGCTAGTAGTATACTGTATTTTCACGAGAACGCGTACCGAATTCAGTCGCCGCGTAAGTGCTGTATTTACTCGTAAGAATCTCTTGCTCGCGCACAGATGGTTTCGAGTAACAGAAAAAAGAAAGAAAAAGAGAACTGGAAAATAAAGAGGGATTAATTTAATTTTTATTTCACCGCGTGTCTACTAAATTATTATTTGTATGCGCGACGAGTCGGTAAGTGTGCTTCGCACGTTCGCGCATACGTCGTCGTCCGCCGTCTGATTAAATTCGGCGGAACAAATATTTCAACGAACGGATGAGTGAGCTTACAGACGTTTAGGGGATGGGGGAGGAATCACACAAAGTACCTACTTATTTTTTCCCCTCCATTTTTTTTTTCTCTCTTTTATTTTATTCTTCTGCCATACACTGTTTGATTACTACAGTGTGTGTGTGTGTGTGTCTTTGTTTGCTCATCCATTGTCATCTAAACTCAGGGGCAAAAACGAAATCTCTTTGTTTCTATCCAAAGGACGACAATCAAATATCAATATAAACGATTTTGTGGTAAACACGACGAAATTGTGATTTCTACAAACACAACTGCGCGCTGCTTTAAGTTTCTTTGTGCGCGCGTTCTATTTTTTGGCGAGAGAGAGAGAGAGAGAGCTACTCGCGACAGTGATTCCAGTTTCTTCCCCGTGATTTCTGTTTCTATTCTCATTATTATTTTTATTCTTTTTCTCAGAATTACTTATGAATTTACCCAGTCCTCCTCGATTTGGAGGAAAAAATTATTGTCAAAAAAAAAACCCCGATTTCGACTCCACTCGTCAGTGACGTTTGCACAAGACCGGGGGGCAGATCAAAGTTAATATCTTTCCACCATTGTTTTGCTATGAAAATACAAAGCAAAACGCATTCAAAATATTTAGTTTATTCGTGAAAATTAAACTGGGAAAATCAATTATAAATTATGATGAATAATTGATTTCGAATAGTAAAATGGAATGAAAAAAATTATTAAAGTAGTTTGTACTTTGGTTATAGATCTGTATACTACAGTGGTTATTTTGAATATGAGCAGAATATTCATGGTTATGAGGTATGAAATGTGTACGTAATACAAATTAGAGATTCGTCTATGACATGGTTAATTGTAAAACAAAAAAAAAAAAAAGAGCTGTTATGGTTTTTGATGGTATATACGATATATTATATATTAATGATCATAAAATAAATAAAACAGTAATTTGAAGTCAATCAAAACGTAATTTTTAAATCGAAATTCTTATTAGGACAAAAATGATACTGATATGAAAATAAAAAAGAAAAGAGGCGTTTCGAGTGAAGTACAAAACAATATTTTTGTTTTTGTTTTGATTAAAATTTACTACTGATATAATTTCTCGTTCTGGATTAAATTCCCATCCGCCTTCAGATTACGTCTCTCCTCGCTCAATAAGAAATTCCCGAGTACGTCGTATTCGACAACAACAAGACACATCATTCCACCCAATATTCGTTTGCAAACATCCTCGTGCGATTTTTCGCGTTATTCCGCGCGCGCGTCCCACCCATCTACGTACTACATACCGGTGGAAATATTTTCATTTTAATCTAATTTCGATTTTCTCGGAAACGCTGTGTGCACGGGCATATTTGTCTTTACGGTTTTAATTATGCGCGCGATTTTGTTTGTTAGCTTAAGAAATAATAATATCTTATTGGATTAGTGTGTGTGTGTGTGTGCAGTATACGGTTAACCGTATTTTGCGTACGCATTGCGCTGCAGAGTCGTAACACGAAATTATTTAAACAAATTTCGACGGTCTGAGTTACAGTGTGACGGCGACGACGGAGAGGTGGGGTTGGCGGGTGGGCTGTTTCTCGAACTTCTGTCGGTTTAATGCCCGGCCGGAAGGAAGCGAATTCTCGAAACTTTTGCGGTCAAAAGCTTTGTGTCATTCTTTTTACTCGCGAAACGCTCTTACACAACGCAGCTTTACTATATTAAAACGCCGCATGTCTTTTGTTAAATTAAAACAATATAATATGTATATATTCGCCTTTAATTTCAATTTGAATTCCATTATAATAACGTATAATTCAATATATATATATATATATATATATTATCATACACACTTCGTAATAATATACGGTTTCAATTAAACGGCCCATTTGTAAATGATGCTTGTCGAACAATGGTCGTCGGAAAATAATGTTTTCCAATTCCTTTATACACGTTCCCGGTTTCAATTATGCCATACATATATATGTAAATGTACGTGTGTGTGTGTGCGTATAGTTTCCGTTGGGTACACTTTTGTATAAATTAAAGGTTATATTTGATTCGTGCCCCCCACTTGAAATATTTGTACATAATATGCATATATTGATTTTACATTCGTATTTGATTAAGAAATTACCTTTGGATCTGTTGTAGGCTTCATAAAGTCGGTAAACAATTATTATTCTATTATGTGGAGATTGCGCGGAATTCCGGTTTGATATAAACTCGGAATAATGCAAAATGTATATGATGCAATGATTGAATTATCGATTTTGAGCTATTCCAATGTACATAATATTGTTGTTATTATTATTATAGGATTTTTTTTTTTCAAATAAACAGTGACCGGTCTATGGGGACTTAATCCTGAATTTTAAATTCTGAACGAAGTGAAGAAGCTAGTGTTTTTACAATGATGTTTATTTTTATTTTTTTTTTTCTGTATACAATTTGGATGGTACTTTGAAGAGGTCATTTTTTGAATTTCTCAATTCTTAATTTTTTTCTTTTTTTTTTTTTAAAACTACCCAAAATTTGACAAAAACGACTCGGAAACCATCATTTTTTGATCCGAACTATATGAAAATTTAAACATAGATAGAAAATAATATAAGAAATATTTTGGCGCAA